>WHYT01015253.1:32288-44975 GCA_009806455.1 Tetrax tetrax | reverse complement strand
CTCTGCACCCCGGCTCTGCGGCACGGAGCGGAGCGATGCCCACGCTGCCAGGAAGCGAGGCGATGGCGGGAAGCCCACCCACGCCCATCCCGGGTCCCTCCAAACCCTCTTTTCCCCCATTTTCCCAGTGCATTTCTATAAATCAAGCTCTGGCATGCCCCCCTCCCCTGCGGCGGGGTTTGGGGGGTCACCTGTGACCCCTGGCAGATGGTGCGGGGACTCCCAGCCCTTCCCCAGGAACTGTTGCGGCCGGCCATCTGTCGCGCATCTCAAATCTCCCCGCTCCCGCCCGCGAGCTGCGCGCAGCGTCTCCGCCCGGGGACCCCGGCTGCTGCCTGCGCCGCCCGAGGAGGGGGTGCAGGCGGGAGGGACGGGGTGGGGGGGGGTGTGAGCGGAGCTGGTGGGTGTCCTGCCTGCTGCCCACCCAAATCTGGGGTGGGGGATAAGCAGAAGAGGAGGCTGAACATGGGTGATGGGACCCCAGTGCCTCCGGGGAGCTGTCGGCAGCGGGGGGCTGGCAGGGGTCTTTTCCCCACCCTGGGGCATCGTTTCCCTGGACCAGCCTGGGGGGCCCGTGAACGGCATCACGGTGGGCGCCATGCCGAAGGGTCCCACGGCCAAACTGTCTGTCCCACCGCCCAAGGGGGCTCTGGGTTTGCCCCCCGGAGTGCGGTGCTGAGAAAAGCACCTGGAGCTCTGAGCAGCCCCAGCTCTGGGTACGGGGTGGGGGTGGGGGGGTGTCTGGGGACCTGCACCCCCAGAGAGAGCCCAGCTGGGCAAGGCTGGAGGATGCAGCTACCGCAGCCCCCGATTTCGCTGTGACGCTCCCCAGGGAGAGGCGGCCTCTGGGACAGAGACCCAGGAGCCCAGCTCCTCAGGAGCAGGGGAGATAAATTAGGATGAGGGCTGCGGCAAGAGGGGAAGGGCGTGCGGCCCGTCCTGCTACACCCCGTGGGCTGGATGGGGCCCTGGCAGCACCCAGGGGTCCCACACCCACCCTGGGCCGGTCCTGGCACGGAAGTGATGGGGAGGGGGAGCTGCTGTTGGGGCAGAGCGCAGGCTGCGTGGTGACCAGCAGCTCCAGCACGGAGGGATCAAACGCTCTCCGACCAGGGTCAGTATTTATTTCGCTCGCGGGTGCTGCTTTCCACTGCACGTCCCCTCCGTCCCCCTGCTCTCCTGCTGCGGCCGGGGGAACGACGTTCGATGGGACTGGGGGTGCCCAGGCTGCCGCCTCCGTCCCCTCGCTGCCTCCACGCAGGGCAGGACCACCGCCATCCTGCCCGGCTCCCTCCGGTACCCAGCACCGGTGGTCCTGCAGCGTGGCCGCCCGCCTCCCACAGCAGGACCAGTCCTGCCCAGTGCCCTGGGCCCCTGGCGTGGGGCAGCCCATGGTCCCAGAGCGGGGCTGCGGCCGTGCCCCCCATCCTCCCAGCCTCAGGGCGAGATCACGTAGGCGGTGGCGATGTAGTTCTTGCCGTTCCCGTAGGTGGACTTGGTCCAGGCGTAGGTCTGGATGCTGAGGCTGTAGCCGCCCAGGCTCAGGTGACATCTGGGGAGACACAGCCCCTGTCACAGCCCTGCTCCCTCCCTGAGTCCCGCGGCCGCGTCTCCGGGACGCAGAGGGTACTCACGCCCTCCCAGGACGCGCGATGAAGCACAGGGTGTAGAGGCCGAACTCGAACTCGGGACTGGAGCCGATGAAGGCAGAGCCCACCTCCTTGTAGAAGCCGTCCCAGCTGAACTGCAGCCCCAGCACGGCGGGGTAGGTGTCCCACTACGGAAAGGGGGTTCAGGATCAGGCCCCCGGCTCCGCTTGGATGGGGGCCCCAACCCCAAATCTCTCGCTTACGGTTTGGGAGCCCCTTTTGCCCACTGCGTTGGCTTTTCCAGACCTTCCCGCCCTGCCTCCATCCCAGGGCCCACCCCAGGGGACGTGGTGGGGTGAGCGTCTCTGGTTCGCCCCGTCTGGGGTGCGGTCGGTTCGAGACGCTGCCGGCTGGCGCAACGCGGGGTGACTTACCGGCCCGTCGAAGTTGTGGCTGAAGTAGTTGACCATGCCCTGCTTCTCAAGAAGGTAGAAGCGAATCCAGTTGTGAAATCCAGACACCTTCCCCTTTTTCACCTCCCCTAAAGAGAAGCGAGACCCTGGGGTGAGCCCCCCAGCCCGGCGCTGCCCGGCACCCCCCGTCCCACCGGGGCGGGGTCTACCTGAGAAGACGTGCTCGAAGCCGCTGGAGTCCTGCTCGCCATCGCCTCGGGAGTAGAGGCCAAACCACATCTCCTTCAAATCGGTGACGAACTCCCGCTCGGAGCCGTAGCGGTCTGCAGGCGAGGCACGCGGAGAGGGACAAGGTGGGAGCAGCGTCCCAGGAGGGGAGCACAAGGAGAGGCAGAGTCAGGGCTCCCCAGTTCTCTCCCTTGAGTTCAGCTTTGCCCAACTCATGCCCTGGCAGCTTTGGAGAGCCCGCTCCCGTGTGTCCTCCCAGGCCTTTCCTTTTGGATGCACAACGTCCCCTCGGCGAGCCCTGCGCTGCTCCACACTCACTTTTTTCGTGGAGGAAGGCGAAGAGTTCCTTCATGAGCTCGGTTTTCATCACCTCCTTGAGGAAGTTGTCCTGCTCCCTCAGCTCCTCCGCCGTCACCTCCTCCTCCCTGCCAGTCACCCTCTGGTAATTGTCCAGCAGTTTAACGAAGCTCGCGTAGGTGGGCTTGGAGAAGAGCTCCTCGTTGACGTATTTGTAGAGCCTAGGAGAGAGCGGATCCCGCGCTCAGCGAGGAAGCAGAGGTCCCTTCCAAAACCAGCCCTGTGCCCTGCCTGGCCGGACGGTCTTTGCCGCGGTGGCCCCGGGCTGCTGGCCACCCCCCGAGGGTGCCGGCGCACGCTCACGGCTGCGGGGAGCGGTCCTCCTGGTCACCCGTCTCGTCGGGGGAAGCCTGGTACTGGGGGTTGATGGCGACGTCGCTCGGCCGGGCTTTGTTGTGATCCGCCCGGTAAAGCCGCTCCGAAACGTGCAGGAGGTCCTCGTCCGTGATGGCGTCCCGGCTGCTGGAGAAACCCTCTGCAAGGAGAGGCGGGAGGCTGGCGCGGGCGGGCAGCAGCTCCCGGCGCTGCGGATCCGCCGCCCACGGAGGAGCGAAGGTGGGGCAGCACCCGATGCTCCGTCCACACACAGGCGTCACCGTCCTGGGACGCTGGGAGAGCCGGGCGCTCGGCGTGGAGGGGTGCAGCGGTGGCGAGGGGGTCCCGACCCGCACCAACCCCACGCCCTGGGGACAGGAGCTGGCCACTGGGAGCCTTCCATTGAGCACTGGGTGAGCTGGGAAGCACCAGTCCCTGTCTTCCAGCCCCTCTCCACCTCCCACGTTTTAGGTACTGGGGGGTGCAAATGTCGCCCTTGCTACTCACCGCCCGTGCGAGCTGCCTCCTCGGCCCATTCTCCACCTGCACGGAGCCGAAAGGGAAAAAAAGGAGCTCAGGGCGATGGAGGAGCAAACATCCCCCTGCAGCCCGTGGAGGACCCCACGATGGAGCAGGGGAGGAACGTGAGGAGTTCTTCCCCCAACGACGAAGCAGTGGCGTAAAACAACGTGCGATGGACTGACCGCAACCCCCATTCCCTCTCCCCCCTGTGCCGCTCGGGGAGGGAAGGAGGTGGAGGTAACTGAAATGAAGTGAAGCCCGGGAAGACGGAGGGGTGGGAGGAAGTTGGTTTTGTTCTCTTTCATTATGCTGCTTTGGTGACATTAGTAACCAAATAGTTTTCCCCAAGTCGAGTCTGTTTTGCCCGTAATGGTAATTTTAAGAATTTCTCCCCATCCTTATCTCAAACCTCGAGCCTTTTTTCTCATATTATCTCTCCCTGTTCTCTTGGAGGGTGGGGGGAGTGAGCGAGCGACTGCGTAGTCTGGTCCCCAGCACGGCTGAACCACGACACACACAAACGCACACCCACACAGGTGGACACGTGTTTGCAACCAACCCCTTTGTACCCCGCAGCTGGGCTCTGGCAGCCTCGGGGGGAGAGCAGCCCCCCAAGCCCCCCCGTCACCCGGGGATGCTCACCGTTTCGGCAGTGCCTGTGGTAATCCTCGCAGCAGTTGCGGCGCCTCTCGCACTCGGCGTCGCAGTGGCACTCGTCCTCCTCGCTGTAGGGCTCCTCGCAGCGTCCCTTGCAGGAGTCAGGGGCCGTGTACAGGTCTGTGGGAGAGAGAATCGAGAGTGTGGGCCTCGGGAGGGACCGACCACCCTGCCCCAACCAGCCCACCGCCCGGGAGTGTCCCCACTTCTGCCCACGTTCCCCGCCCTGGAGAGCCTGAAGGACCAAGCTCCCACCCTGGAGCTATTTGGGACCCTTTGTCGGTGTTTGGAGGTGGCATCTTGACTTGCGGAATCCTGGGATGCACAGGGAATCAGAGTGGTTTGGGCGGGAAGGGACCTTTCAAGGCCATCCAGTCCAACCCCCCTGCGAGGAGCAGCGACATCTCCACGGGTGACTCCTCTGTGGCCGTGGACGTCCACCACGTCAGGGCCACTTCACACCAGGAAACACCAGGAAACACGTTCTTGGCTTCCCACCGTCCACGGCTCCTTCTGATTCACCCTTCTAATGCCAGGATTGGCAGCAGTGCCCCAGGTCCCCACCACCTCCGGGCCGGAGGAGGAGGAGTGCCACATTCCAGACACCCTTACAGGCAACCCCACCGTCACTCTTTCTGCAACGCTGGGCAAACTGGGAACTCCTTCCTGAGTTATTTGTATGATGTATCGTTGAGCACCTGCTTTATTACACGTGGTGGCGAAGCTAAAAATAACGCAGCGTCTCAGAAGGACGATGGACGATTGCCACCAAGCACAGAGGGGCTGATGGAGACCGAGACGTTGGGTTTGCACCAAGAGACAGCGCAGAGGGCTTAGAGAAGGTGCCTTGTCCTCTCTGCTGCCCATCGGCTCCCGATGGGAGGAACGGGAGCGCAGGCAGCCTGGGCACGGCTTTCCCGGCCTCCCTTTGCCCCAGCCCGGAGGATGACCGTCCCTAAGGATGCGCTGAGGAGCCACGTCCCAACCAAGCTGCCAGCCTGCAAAGCGATCCCCGGGTGTCGCTCTCCTTTCCAAACCTGCCATCACGCAACGTCTTAAACGCCTTAGCCACCAAGGCATCCCGCCTGCCTTGAACCCCAGCAGCTGAAACCTGCCCTCAGGGAAAATCCTGATACAGCAGCGACGAGAGGGACCTCCAAGTGCCACACTTGCTGCCTTCTCTCCGCACCCACGTTGCTTGCTCTATTTTCTGGCATTTCACCCAAATTATTGGTGTTTTGTAGAATCGCACCACCGAGGTCCCACACATCCTGATGGAAGAACCTCTTCGCCCCACCATCCAACCTGGTCCAGGCTGGTTGACCACGCTGCTGGCTCCCGGTCGGCTTCTCACCACCAGGCCTTTCTCTGCAAATCCCCTTTACAGCAAGAGGGGTGGGGGTAGGAAGGGGTTGCCCGAGATGCTCCTGGAGGCCACCTGCCCTTGGTGCTGCAGAAGGAAGGGGCGTCCCATGGTTTGGATGACGAGCCACGCTCGTGATGTCCAGACACCCATGTCTCACCGCTTCACACCAGGTCTGGAGCTCTTGGTGGGTCTGGCAGCCAAGATCCTTGTTGCGATGACGACATCCCTCTCGCTCCTGAAGCAGCAGTTGGGATAACTCAGCCTGAATCATCCATCCAGGCTCGTTTTCCAGCAGCGGTCCCAGAAGGATTGTGCAAGGTAGGAACTGCCCACACGTCAGTCACCGCTGAGACGTTCCCGGTGCTGGGGCACGCGCTGACAGAACGTGTCGCAGCCACGCACCGATACCGCAGCTGCAGTGACTCAGCCGAGGCCGGGAGCCTTGCAGGGTCCTTGGAGGAGCGAGCTCGGCGTCACCCTGTTTCCCGGGGGGCTCAGCTGCGGGGTGCCGAGGTGTCTCCCCCGCACAAGGCAGGGGGATGGTCGCTACTCCTCACGAACCTAAGGAGCTGCGGAGCGGTCGGCCACTCGTGGCGGTGGAGACCGGAGGGGCTCCTGGAGCTTTGGAGGGGAGAAGGGCTGCTGGGACAGCCGGCAGTGCCGCAGCCAAGGGACGGCGGCCGGAGCAGAAGGACAGGGCCGGCAGCGCTCGGCACAGCGCGTCGGCGCTCGGCTGCTCCATCGGAATTTGGCTGGTCCAGCCAGTGGATATTTTCTAGCTGCACAACGCCAGAGAAATATTTCTTTCTCATTTTCAGCCCCTCAGCCGGACCCACCCCTCCCCTAGCACAGCTTTTTGGACAAGAACAAATTCATTTTCTTTTCTGCCAAAAAAAGTTTGGACGGAGAAAACGTGAGCTGTTCCTGAGCAGCTCCATTCACTAAGGTGAGGGAAAACGCCTGAGACACGATGGAGCCCTCCCGGCGGCCTCGGCTCCGTTTAGGACACGAAAACAAGTTGTGGCTCGTGTCAGAGCCACGTCCGAGAGCCCCTGGCCTGACTCAAGACCTCGCTGTGCTGCGCAAACGCAGACCGAAGATCGGCCCTGCCTCTAAAAGAAATGGGCAAATTAACTCGCCACAAAAGAGCTACCGATGGTCTGAGCTCCCCAAATATTTAGTTACACTCTCCCGGCCCCTGAAACCACAGGTAACCCTGGGTGCAAGCTGTCTGTGAGGCAATCAGGCAAAATCTCCCACTTGCAGCTCACACAGCTCACACGTGGTGCAAGAACACGGCAAGGAAGGCACCGAGTCCTGCGCAGGGTCCCGGTCAACCCGCAGCCAAAACCTGACCCCCACGAGCCACCCCTCGACGCAGCATCCGCCTTAAGGACAGAGCTGGTCGTTATCGTCTCGTTATCGTCTCGTCCCCGCCTGTGACAACCGCAGTCGGGAAGGGCAAAACCACCGGGGTTCACGTTGTGTTTTCCATCGCGTCTGACCGGCTCCTCCGCTCGCCTCCGGCGGCCACGGGGCGATTGTGGAGAAGGTGTTGGAAAAAATATTTCCCTTTGTCCTTCCCCAGCGTGGGAGGATGGGGGAGCCAGAGGAAGGCGGGCTTGCGTGATGGAACCACAGCAAGGTGCAACGGGTGGGCAAAGCTGAGGACTGGGGGAGGTCTCAGCTCATCGAGGAGAAGGACAAACCACACTCGTCACCGCTCGGAGCTCGAGGAAGCCCTCCAGCGTGAACACGTCCCTCACCCTTTCCTCTGGGAGGCTCTGCTGGGTCCAGCCTCACAAGGCACCGGCCGCCCCGGCGCAGCCAAGCTCCCCGTTTGCGGCAGCACCCTGAGCGCTGCCTGCTTCCATCCCATCGCTGACCCCTTCCCACGGGACGCAGCGGCCGGCGGAGCCCCTCTGTCGAAGCAAGGCTCCATTACTCACTGCCAGACACGCAGCCCACGGCTATTCCTGTCCAGACGAGGAGGACCCAGGTCTTCATCGTCCCGTAGGCGGCAGGCCGGATGTTTCCGAGTGTCCCGGAGAGGGGATTGGGAATGGCGGCGCTCCCCGCTGCTCCCTGCTATATGTGGGTCCCCTGGGAACGCGGAGCGGAGGGAGGAGCGTGATGCCGGGGCGGACTTCCCGGGCAGGCTGCATCCAAACTTTGCCAAAACTCATTATGCACCCAGCTTAATTACAGGCTGCCTGGAATGGGAGGAGGGCTGGAAAATCCAGTATCCCATTATTGCTCCACTCCTTGGGTGCATGACCCGCGGGGGTGATTGAGGAGCTCGGGGAAAGCTGCTTGGCGGGGGCTTCACCCACCCGGAGCCCAGCGGGTCCACGGGAGGTGCGAGGTGGCCATCGGTGTCACGGCTCAGCCCCGTGATGTCCCCACATGGCGGGTGTTTTGGCGAACCCGGCAGCAGGGAGAGCTTTCCCTGCTGCCACAGCCCGGGGGGACCGGCTCCCACTGGTTCCCAGTGCTGGAGTGCGTGTGCTGACCAGTACGCCCAAAGGCGTGAGAGTGACCAAACCGGGACAGGCGAGCGCCCTTCCTGCCTCAGAGGCTGCCTGCGGCACAGCCTCCCCGTTCCCGAAGGGGCACCGCTGTCACCCCCGAGCCCAGCTCCGTCCCCATCCCCGCACCGGGAAATAACCCGGAACCTTCCGGAGACCGGTCCAAAACCGGCTGTTCTCCGTTCTGGTTTGGAGGCCAGCGCACTGAGCAGCGGGACGAGCAGCCGGGAGCTGGCAGGATCCCCTTCAACCCATTTTGCTGCTGAAGGACGATGATGATGATGATGATGATGACGACGACGATGACGATGGGGAAGCTCAGCTCTATTGCACATCTCCCTGGCTCATGATTTTATTGTCTGCGAGCACCGTCCCTTCCTGGTCTTTCCAGTAACGTAACGAAGAGACCACCGGCGCACCGCCCGAGGTCGGTCTCCAGCGCCTCACACGGTGACACGGTTTCTCAGGAAGCCTCATCACAAGCCTTGCCCAAAGCCCAAACGCTTCACTCCAGCCGCTTCTCCAGCTCCTGGCCGGCGCCCCGCGAGACCCCCAGGGATGGCCCGTACTGGCCGGCCCCTCGTGGTCCACGTCCTTTCGGTTCGGCCGGGCGCTCGCCCAATGTGATGCCTACAGGAGTCCCAAGCCGGAGCCTCCTGGAGTAAACAGCCGCGGGCTCTCCGGGCCGCGCTCGCGGTGCTTTCATCACCAGAAGCCGCAGGTCCGGGCCGGGGTCTCCTCCTGCCGACGCAGCGGCGTTGCCGCAGCCTTAATCCCCCCGGGGCGCGTTAGCTGGCGCGGGAGAGCAGCTTTTGTGTAACAGCGAGCAGGTTCGGCTTCTTTCTCACCCCTCAGTCACTTCCTACCTCCCACCCCGGGCTGGTGACCCTGCTGACCCGTCCATCCGGAGCGCAGGCTCGGTTTTTCTGACGTCGCCGTGTCATCCTGCGCTGAGCCTGCTCTTTGAGCCCGTTGACTGACTCACGCACCAGCCAACCTTTCCCTCGTCTCGGTGGGGCTGGACGTTGGATGGATGGTGTCATGAATCCCTCTCGCCCCTCTGAGACCCCCGGGAAGAGCGGGAGCCGCGGCGACAGGAGACGGAGCGGGTCCCGCAGCGCCCGGTGAGGGAGCTGGATGAAGATGGAGGTAGAGCCCATCTCTTGCAGGTTTCTCTCCCAGTCTCACCGCGGAGGATGATGCCTCTTGCCTTAGGCTCAACTGGGAGCGTCAGCTCCATCAGCAGAGACGTGGGAGCAGCATGTGAGTCCCTGTTTCTCAGCCCCACCTTCCCAAAGCTGGTGGCCTGATGTGAGATCTCCTCGCCTGCCATCCTCACGTACCCCCACGGTCTAGCTCATCTCGCTCCCACCCGGCCCCGCAGCTGCCGAAGCCCTCCGAGCTCCCGAGGACGACCTGCCTCTCCTCGCCCCGCCTGACGGTTTGCGGGCTGGGGGGACGCGAGGAGGTAGGCGCGCGTCGCGCCGCGGTCCAGAGCCAGCCGCCGGTGACAGGAGGAGAGCGTCGCCGGCTGTTACCAAACCCCGCCACCCTGCTCAGGGCGCTCGCCCGTGAGGAGCCTTGCGGTGAGTCAAGCACCCCGGGGCTGAGCCCTGTCCCATCAGGGCCGCGGAGAGGAGCCGGGAATCGCCCACGGCCGTGCTCCAAGCCCGAGGAGACGGGGGTCCAGCCTCTTTTTTTTGCACAACTCAGTGTTTTCTACGAGCAGGGCTGCCCGGCACCTAGCTTCATCCCTGTCCCCTCCTGCCATCCTCCTCTCCGCATCCCCCTGGGCTCGTTACCCTTTTCCAGACTATTTCTCCAGTTTTTCCCTCCCGGGGCTTCTGCCGCTGGAGAGGCCGGACCTTCGCGCCCGTGCACGTGGAGGTGAGGGGATTGTGGCTTGGATTTGGGTCCAGATGCCCAGGAATTGCCGTCGCCCGAACGCGCACGGGGCTGGAGGCAGGAACCTGGGAGATGCCAGGTGTCAGAGCCCGGTCCCCGCAGAGCACGGCCACGCCGGGGGTCCCGGGATGGCCGTGGTGCTAGAAGCTGCCAGGAACCCACCTCCCGACTCTCCATCGCTTGAAACGGGATTTAGGTGTGATGGGGACTTTTATTTGAAGCAACCCATTCATCTGCATCGTGAGGCTAAAAAAAGAGCAATTAAGGCAGCAGGCTCTGGTCCCCGGCAGCCCAGCCGCGCTGGGGCAAGGCTGGGGGGGCTTTGGCTCACAGCTCTGCATCGTGGGTCCGCGGTGGCCCGGCTGGGGCACAGTCCTGCAGGGGCTGTGAGCCCCCCTCCCCGTGCTGCTACCAGGCAAATGTGGGAGCTTTTAGGGGCGGCGATCTCCCCCAAAACGCCGCAGCTTCATTCAGGCCTGCTCAGAGCGCGGGGAAGGTCGTTGCTAAAACCGCTCCGCGTGGACGCAGAGATGCTCTGGGGGGAGGGATGGGGGTCCCCACCCCTGAGGTCCATCAGCTCTGCCTCCTTCAAAGAGATCTCCCCCAAATCCCTGCTCCCAGCAACCGGTCGCGGGTTGGGAACGGCCAGAGCAGATCGTCATCTCCATCACAAGGCCACCACAGCTTCCTTCCACGACGGACACTGTCCTGCCCCTGCACCACGGCTGTTCCTGGCTGTTCCTGCCCCCATCCATGTGGGGAAACTGAGGCTGGGATTAGCCCAAGGTTTGGCAGCACGGGCTGGTTTAAGCCCCAACAGTCCTGGGGGCATCAGGATACTTTTGCCGTGGCTGCTGGGGTCGTGTGGCTCCCAGAGGGACGGGGGACGCAGCCAGCACCTCCCGTGGGACACGGGGCAGAGGGAAGGGCAGGTCCTTCTGGGGCTGCCCCCAGGATCCGTGGGGCAGCACAGCAGCAGGGGCCAGACCCTGGGCTCAGCCTGGGTGCCTGCACCCCGACGGAGTGTCCCTGCTCACCGGGATGCTCTGCCTCGAGTCTTCAGGGGGGAAGGGGCATCTTCCAGCCTGGCACCCCAGGGCGGGCGGCATCGGGGGGCAGCCAGGGCTCCCTCCTCCCCCCGGCCGGTGCAGGGAGTGACTCCAGGCTGCTGCACCGAGTAGGACGGGGAGTGCAGCCGTGCATACAAAAATACCTCTATTGCTCGCTCCGACGTCCATGGCCCTCGCCTGCCCGCTGCCCCCGCGGGCTCCCGGCTGCCCCGCGGTGCCGGACCCGGCCCCCGCCGCCGGTGGCACGGCTAAGTAGAGGCTGCTCTCGGCCGGCTCCAGCGCAGCCCGGTGCTACCGGGAGCAGAGCCGTGGGGATGCCCCCACCACCGGCAGCCAGGCTGTCGCATCCCTGCTCCGGGCCCCCTCCGGCCCCCTCAGGACTCCAGGTCGTGGGAGAGGCGCAGCAGCTCCTTCTGGCTGTCGATGACTTTCAGGTGCTGCAGGTAGGCCCAGGTGGAGACGGGGCTCCGCACGCTCAGGGACTGCTCCGAGCCTGTGGGAGAGCCGAGGTCAGGGTTCGCTGACCCCGCTCCATCACCTCGGCTCAGCTCGCCAACCCTCTCCATCGCCGCTGGTCAGCTTGTGGATCCCCCGTCGCCGCCTCTCGTCTGACTCATTGATCCGCTTACCGCTGCTGCTGGCTTGGCTCGTGGGTCCCCTCCGTCACCTCCAGCTCAGCTCATCGAGCCTCTGCATCGCCTCTCCCTCCGCTCACGGATCCCCCTCCATCACCTCATCCTCCGCTCATGGATCCCATCCATCACCTTGACCTCTCCTCATGGATCCTGTCCATCACCTCTCCGCTCATGGATCCCCCTCCGTCACCTCAACCTCTGCTCATGGATCCCTTCCATCACCTCTCCGTCCACTCACGGATCCCCTCCATCACCCCTCCCTCTGCTCCCGGATCCCCCTCCATCGTCTCCAGGAACCTGCTGGAGCAGAAGGAGTAGGAGCAAGCGGGGACAGGCTGGCTCCATGGGGCAAAGCGACTCCCCAGCCTGCTTCAGACACCCTGAGGCTCTTCAGCGTGAGGAGCTGCGGACCGGTGCCTCCAGCCAGCAGCGTGCGACCCAGGGACTGGGACCACCCGGGAGAGGGAGCTCAGCCTCCATCCCTGGGTACGTCGAGGCAACGGCGGCACCCAGACCAGCTGTAGCCAGGCTGATGCCCTCGGGACGTCCCCATGGGACCCTCAACCAAGGACGGTGGGTGCACGCTGCTGCCCCGGGCTGGTCCCGAAGGGTGGGGGCAAGGGGGGTGGAGGGGTGAGCCCCTGACGTACACGTGGAGATCCTGACGGCCTTGGGGTCCTCCGGCCGGTGCGGGGAGCGATTTCGCAGCGGGGAGAGCGGCGCTGGGTGCAGGGAGAGAGACACAGAGAGCAGGAGCTCAGCCCCATCCCCAAAGGAGCGCTGGCCCGGGCCCCGTCCTGTGTCCCCCCCCTTCGAGCACTCACCATGCGCGTGGCCCCGGCAGCGCTGCAGGACGCGCACGGTCTTTGCCATCATGTGCTGTGGGCAATGCACAAAGGTCACCTGCTGTCACCCGGCCCCATTTTGCTCCCAGGCTGGTGAAACACGGTCCCCTCCGGCTTCAGCGGCCGCCGCCCCGTGCCCCCCTGCGAGGGGGCGGCCAGGGGTCCTGGCTGCCGGGGGGCTGCGCTAACGCCACGGGGATGCTCTGCACCCGCATCCCAGGGTACGAGGGGACAGCAGGTCCCGTGGGGGGGGGGGT
>WHYT01015252.1:133480-189370 GCA_009806455.1 Tetrax tetrax | reverse complement strand
GAGCGCCGCGGTCCCCTCGGGGCTCTCTTCAGCATCGTCCTCCGGCCCCGGCTGCCTCCGCTCGGGGGACAACCGCGCCAGCGAGGCCTCCGCAGCCTCCGCCGCTGCCATCTTCTCCGCAGACAGCCTCGGCGGCCGGCGAGGGGAGATGAGGCGAGGTGAGGCGAAGGAGAGAGACGCGCCGCCGTACCCACACGCCTCTCGCTTGCGAGGGGAGGGGAAGGAAAGGGAGGGCAGGGCGGCGGCGGCCGCGCACGTACGGCAGCAGAGGAGGCGGGCCCGCACCGCCTACATTTCCCAGAGCGCCGCGGGACGAGGGCCGCCTCCCCGGGCTCCGGTTCCCGGGGCGGGCCTCGCCTCAGCGCGCTGCAGCTCCGGAGCGGGGGGGGGAGCCTTGCCCGGCCCAGCGCGCTCCGCTGCGAGGAGGGGCAGTGCCGGGGCAGTTACCGGAGCGGGCCCTTGGGCTGTTCCTGACAGAGAAGTCCTCGTCCTGAGAGCGGAGCCGCCCTCGTCTCCGAGGCCTCTTCGCCAGGACCGCCTTGCCGGGGCGAAGGGCACGGGGCCGCTGTGCCTGTCCCGGCCTCGGCCGCGACGGGAGGGTGCGTCCGGGCTGGTTGTGAGGCGGGGCCGCCTTCTGCCCTGCTGCCAGGGAGGGAGGAGGAGCGGGGGGAGAAGCCCGGCCGGTTTGTGCTCTGAGGGCCCCCGGGGCTCGCCTTCTCCTTCCTCTTTCTTCCCGCGGGGTGGGGGGCAGGAGGCTGCCGCCCCTGTGCTCGGGGCGGAGCGGCAGCTCGTCCTGCAGCTGCCCCGGTCCGTTTTGGAGGCTGTCCCGAAGAGCTGCGTGTTTACTGAGCGTCCCTTGCTTCATGGCTGAGCTGCCTCTGCGGCTTATCGGTTCAGGTAGGTGACCTGTACCCTGGAAATTCACCTCTGGAGCTCCGGGAGCTTCTGGTGAAACTCTGACAGCCCTCTGACACTTCCTCTTGTTGGCCTTGTTCTGTGTAGAGGGTGCTGTGGCTGTTGTGGGGTGTCACGGTATCACCCCACCCCCGAGGAAGGTGGGGAAGTGGGGGGGGGAGCTAAGACTAGTACGTAGCTTATGTAGTCGGAACTGCTTTAAAACTTGAGGGTTTTGTGACTCAGTGTTGAAGGATGTTTGTCTCTATCAGTCTGGTATGTTTGCTCGTACAAAAATCTGGTCTCTGGAGCCGATGGTAAAGTAGCTGCCATCGTTTTTTTTTTTTCTGTTCAGTTCTCTTAGTAGTGAGATGTGAATAATTAAGCCTATTGAAATCTGCTCTGGCTCTGTAATAAGAAAAGAAGAGTACTAGAGTTTTTTCCTCTATGCAGTTTTATACCAGCTGGAAATAAAAACTTGAAAGAAATGATAATGGTAACACTATTTCTCTTAGGATTCGAAGATGTCTAAAAAGAAACTGAAGAAATTAACTGGAAAGGAAGACTGTTTGGATAGCCAGGATGACAAAGTAAGAACAGCTGTTTTATTACTATTATCATTATTGTAATTCAAACCCCCACATTCAAGGGAAGAGCATGAGTTATTTAGCAATCTTGTGATAGAAGGATTAATCAAATTTAAAGATGAGGTCATTGAGAACAGCAGGAGGGTTGGATTGATCAGACAACTGCAAATTCTAACTGGATAAGTAGCTTATGTTTTGGTTCAGAGGCTATGGGTAGTGTGGATACCAGAAAGTAAGAGGTTTTTTTTTTAATTTTAGTATATCTTCCTGGTTGAGGAAATTTACCTTAAAACTGTTACCAAACCCACTACTGTTTTCCTAGATTGTTCTTTGTCTTAGATCATATGTCTTGATTTTTCTGATAAATCACAAATTGTACAAGCATTTTAGCAAGCAACTCTCAAATACTTCCTTTTAACTGCTGAGACATAACTCAATTACCAAAATCAAATGTCAGTTTTTAGTATATTTTGGTACATATTTGTATTCGGTGAGTAAGCTTGCGCTAAGTAATTTGTAGTGCTAAAGGGAGGGTAATTGGTCGTGCTTGTATGTGGTTTCCCATTCTTTTTTGTTTATATCATCTTCTGGGAAGTTATTTCCTGCCAGTAGTGTAATACATGGCCAATAAATCAGTAGTTCGATAAATCAACGCTTAAGTTTGCTAGATGTTTTTCCCTTGGATTTTGTAAGGTATATATTAAATAAGAGAGCTTTTAACTTTTGTATCATAAATGTCCCAAAAATTGTTTGGAAGTGTTTATAAATTAATGTGATGGTTATGGTCTTATAAACTGGGTTATACATGTTAGAAGCCTTTTGCTCACGTAGAAAATTTAGATCAAAGGCAAATATTTATAGCTTTTTTTTTTTTTCCTCCTGAATTCCTTATTGTTATTCAATTTGTCTTTTAACATTAACTTACTCTAAGGCACTCTTTTTCCTCTTTATTTTATAATACAAAGGATAAGAACTTGGCTTAAAACCTCCTGTTATAGCTGTAGTGCCATTGATAATGCCTATACCAATTTGAAGAATACAGAGTTTTAACTGTTGCATGACCTCAGTCTGTTTGAGACAGCATTAAATATTGCTATATGCAGATATTGACAAACATAAACAACAGTGAGAACCCAAACTATTAGTAGCAAAAAGACAAAGAAACCTCAGAATGGTAGGAAGTGTTTCTTCAGTGTGATTGTAGTATGGATAAGAGGTATCTTCAGCTCATACAGGTGAGAGTAAGCCATTTAAGTAGAGTCACATTTAGGCATGATTATGTGAGGGCTTTTTTTTTTGTGTGTGATGTAAGCATGACCACAGATTACAGAAGACCTTATGCCTGTTGGCTTTTAGCAGTTTGGCATATAATTCCGTAAGTATGAGTGAAAGAACATTTGTCACAGTGTAAATTAGAACAGCTTCATACAGAGGTGTCTGAAGGAGTTGGTGCTGCTGCCTCTTGGTTACGTGGCCTGGATAACTCCAGGTGATATGATAGCCGTGGCATTGCAAACAGAATACCTAAACCACCCTGCTCCAGGATGATATTTACCCCAAACTGATAATGCTAAGAGGAAAGTAACAGTAAAAAAAGTTTGACCAAGATGACCAAGTTAAGTGAAGATCAGGGGATTATCAAGCGACTCCTGAGAAAAGAAGGAGCTAGGTTGGAAAGAAATACTGAAAACATCACAAAACCTTGTGGTTCTAGGAGGATAGGCCTTAAAGAGAGAAAGCGGTAACACAGCAGCAGTCAAACTGGGCTTTATACTGCCAGAAGTTGTCCCACCGGCATTGTCACCTCCACCCACCCTCCCTGCCGGACACCTAGTAGCCCGTTTTCCAGCTGGCGGAGTGACAGTACCGGGGGACATCCCTTAGGGTCTCACACCTTGGGTGTGTGTATGTGACTTCATGGGGGACCTTTCTCAGCAGCCTGTGCCTTAGCTGATTGTAGGAGGTACGGCTGCACCCACAACTGGAGCATTCACGTCTCCTACAGCTTGAGCCTGTGTGCCACGGTGTCTTGTGTAGTGTGGGAGATGAAAACTTTCTGGTACCAAGTCGTCTGATCTGGAATCGCTTTGTAATTGTTATTTGAGTTTTTCTGTTGCATTGCTGGTGTTGATCCTGAGTGTATAGTTCACTGATTGCCAGTTAATTGAGTTGTTAATAATCCATTAAAGTACTTGGATTCCTATTTGGTTATAATGATGTGAGTTCAACAGATCTTGTAGAAGCAAGTTGCATTGATAGAATTCTTAGTGGCAGCAGCCTTTAACAGCCTCCTAAATTACAATTTCATTGTTTTTGCTGCTGTTAAAACTCAGAACCAACCACGGTCAGAAGTTCTCAAGATTTCCATAATTCTTTAGGACTTCACTGGTTTCTGCAATCCTTTTGTTTTTTAATGAAGCGCTTTCTAATGCGGAAGTAAAATAGTTAAGGCCTCATAGGCCTTTGCAGGCCTCTCTAGGAAAATCTCTCCAGCAGTGACCTAATGGCTTCACTGAGTCCACAAGACTCAACTATTGGATTGAATTATTTGTAAAAGGATGTACTGTCTGGAGCTTCCTTATCTGAAGTAATCCATATGTTAACATTCTTTGTTGTAACTTCCTACACCCTGCTGTAGTTTAGAGAAAACTTGAGTCCCATAACCCAAAGATACATAAAAATTAACTGCTTTGTTGGGCAGAGTTGATATCAGCGGTCTGTCATTTTGCTGCTCTCTCCCATAGCTGCAATAATAAATTGCTTTCTATTCTGACCTGATCAAAGTCACCTTCCAGTTATTCCACAACGTGAGTACAGTGCAGTTTGCAATATAGACGTGCCAAGCAGGGATATAACTGCTTTCTGAACAAGGACTGTTTGAGTTCTTTGTTTGGGCACTCTCTTTGCTCTTAACCAGGGCCTTGTAACTGCGGTTTCATACTGTTCCACCTAATTAGTAAATCTGATGAGCATTAATAAAACACTCTTCTGCACAAATACCTGCCACAGAAATATCCTCTCTTTGGCATTACCCAGGTATTAGCTGGAAACAGTCTTCGGGTAACTTTCTTTTCCCTAAGAATTTTTATAAATATGCAGAAATGTGTACTTTACATACTGATATACTTGTAGAGTATATGAAACACGTGAATGCTGAATGTGTTTAATTAGTTGAGCTTTCTCTGTTTATAACACAGAACTCTGTGCCACATTCAATTGTTCACCTGTTGCTCTTAAATACAACAAAGTCTAAGTACTAAATTATACCAAGGTATGTGGCTGCCTCTTTTGAGGTTAACTTATTAAAAATCATAGTGAATCTAGTATGAAATAATAGCTTGTCCATCTTGTGAAGGTTGTTTTCAAACTGCAGTTTCCTCTATAAGCCCTTGGATTTTTTCCTTTTTTCAGAACTCTGAAGACACAAGATATTATAATCATACTATGAAAGGACAGACAGAATTTCAGAGGTAAATTCTTCCTCTTTCATTAAACAGAACTACTTAATACAGTCACAGACTTTTTGAAATACTGAATTTAAGAACTTTGTCTTTTTCACCAAATAAGATACAGTATTTTAACTGATGAAGTGTTGACATTGCATTAATGAGTGGATTCTGTCTAAGTTGGGCAGTTTGAGGTAGTAGAGAAGACTCTATTGTATGCTACTACACTTCAAATGATGTAGGAATTGGATCCTTTCAACACTGCTGTCATAAAAAGAACTTTTTTTTTTTTTTTTGTCTTGACCACTATCTTGTTGGTTTGTATTGCATATTACACATGTTTTGTTATCAAAAAAAAGGCTTCAGTGAAGTCTGGAGGATAATTTTGCAGTGAACTTAGTATCTTTAGTAGATTCCTGTAGTCTTGAAATTGTTGATTTCTCCTGATGCTTGAAGTAATTGGTTCCAAGGGAAAGAAAGCGATCTTACACCTTGAGTGTAGCAAGCGTAAACAGTGTTCGGAAACTACTTCATGTAAAGTGAGAATGTTCTGATGAATCCTGAGATGGGAGAGACTTGGATTGTTTCTTAATCATGGCAAAATCTTGTTGCAGTTTGTCTGTTAAACTGGAATTGTAAATCGTAGGATATTTCACTGCATGTATACGTGCTCTGTCCAGTCCAGTACCCCATCCCTGATCGTGGCCAGTGGGGCTTGCATAGGAAGGAATATGTGAAACAAGACAAGGGCAAAAATAATTTTTCCTGTTGTACACCCTTCCAGCTTCTAAGAACCAGTTAGGGGTCTCCTAAGACAGAAGCTGGATGCCAATCAGTGCATTTAAGTTACCTGTCCTACATGAGTTTACTTCCCTGACATTTTCGACAGCGCTATTATAGAGTAGAAACTTTCTTTGGATATTTTAAACCTAGTGTATGGTAAATTTATTGAGTATCTTCTTTGCTCTTACAAGAAAGTGTCCTATTCAATTTTTATATTTTTCATGATTTCTGTAGAATGAGACTATATTCCCATCAGTCATTCCTTTTCCAAGTTCTCCAGTCTGTTTGTACTGCACTGTTTGAAAGCTGTGCAGTGTTTGGCACTACATGACCAAACTAAACTGCCACGCACTCAAATTTTAGGGTGACTCACTTCATATATCATTAAACTGCTATTAAAACTTACCTGTGTGATAAGATGGAGCTAGACTTTGTAGGGCATCTCTCAAACTAATAAATAGTGAATGCAGAAAAAGCTTTTTCACAGTTTTGTAAGCTAAAATAGTTGTACAGCTAGGAAAAATGTAAATACTAAAAATGATGTATCAAACTATTTTAAACTACAGACATTGCTGCAAGTTAGTATTTAAAAACATACCAAATTGGTACTCATTAAATATTTACCTGTAACTGCCTACATCAAGTGCAGGGTTTTTTTCGTTGTTGTTCTTTTGTATTAACTGTGCTAGATTATATTACTTTTTTCATAATGTTTCTATAGATTGAAAATAGAGAAAGATGGGCAAGAGAAGAGACGAGACCAAAGTTCTAATTCTTCTCATGGCGCTGATGGAGGATCCCAAGAAAATTCTCCAAATAGAAGCAAAAGCACAGACAATTCTTTAACTCAAACTGAAAAGCAAAAGAAAATAGTTATCCAATTTAAAGCCAAAGAAGTTAAACATGGAAAAAGCACACACGTTCCTGATGTAGTGACTACTAGCAGGGAAAGTTATACAAAAAATCGTTTTGATGGAACAGAAGGAAAAAGACTCTGGCATAGCTTTGCAGTTCAGAGGGACAAGGCACTGAAGAAAAAGAGAGAGAAAGCTGAACTCTGCAAACTAAAGTTAAAAGCTGAACAAACAATGTTGGAAAAATTTAAGGCGTCTCCGTACGATTCACATGTACCACGTAAAAAGGCAGATGAATCAAAAAAACGGGGTGAAGATGTCAGAATTCAAAAAAAGCCATCTGACATCTCTACAGAGACTGTGTGTGATGATAGGCCTTTCACTAAGAAGCCAAATAGATTATCTAGAACCTGGGAAGAGGAGTATGAAGAAGAAGAACATAAAGAGTTTTCTAAGAAAAAACATCATGTGAATAAGTACACACCATCACACTATTCAACTGAAACACCACAACGACGGGACTCTTGTAAACGGAAAAAACAGGATGCTGATTCTGATAAAGCTACTGGTAATTTAGAGACTGAAGAATGGGACTTTGAAGCCACAGTATCATGTTTTAAGCAGGTAATAAGAACCCAGTTCTTTGTATTATGCAGGTAGATGTTTAAGGCTAGTTTCTGAATGGCAGGCAGTTTTTATAAAAGCAGACTGCCTTCTTACAGATTTCAAACAGGATGTCATAGCTAACTGGATGATTTTTCTGATCCCAATATAAACTCTACTCTGCTAGATGGTTAAACAAATTAGAAGAGTAAAGGCCTTGCATATTAGGACTGTGTCTGCACGTATGCTTTCATAGCTTTATTTTGCTCCTGGAGATGTGGAATACTTCAGCTTGGGTATAAGTCAACATGGTTGCGTAATTTTTTTTAATTAATAAACTGAACCAATGAAAACTCTCTTGTCAAATAGGTACTTATTGCTGGAAAAGTGATGCTAGAACTTGTTGTAGATGTAGGACTAAATTTGTATGCTTTCTGCAGAATGTCAGTTTGTGATTGGTTTGCATCTAAGTTCTAGCTTGTGCTTGACTCTGCCTCTCAACTTTATCTTGAGTATGGTTACTTTTTTTGTTGTTGTTCCCATTGACATGCCTAGCAACATGATTTCCGTTCACATTACAGTAGCATGATCATCTTGTGTGTACGCAAAGATAGTAATTACATACAGTATCGTGGAATCATTGAGGTTGGAAGGCACCCCTTGAGATCGGCTAGTCCAGAGTCAGCTAGAGCAGGTTGACCAGGACTGTGTTCAGCCAGGTTTTGAGTATCTCTAAGGATGGAGTCTCCACAACCGCTCTGGACAGCCTCTTCAAGCACCTTCACTGTAAAAAAAAAAACCTGTGGTTTTTTATGTTCAGCTGGAATTTGCTGTGTTTCAGATTGTGCCCATTACCTCATGTCCTGGCACTGGGCACTGCTAAGAGTCTGGTTCCATCTTCTTTACACTCTCCTATCAGAGATTTATAAATATTGATCAGACTCCTTCTTCTCCAGGCCAAACAGGCCCAGCTCTTTCAGCCTCTTGTATGGCATGCCCCAGTCCCTTAGTCATATTAGCAACCCTTTACTCAATTCACTTCGTTAAATTCATGTCTATCTTCTGCTGGGAAGCCCAGAGCAAGACAACATAGTCACAAACCCACACCAGATTGGAAAAAGAGGCTTACTATATTTATTATAAAAGAAAGCCATCCTTGTAAGCCCTTTTGAAATGATACTGTAGATGTTTCATCGTGGATTTAAAAAATGTGGTTCATGTTACCTGTTTGATTCACTTGGGAATATTCAGTGTTCTCTAAAAAGCACTCTAAAAGACTGATATGTGTTCTACTTCTGTTCCTACTTGCTTCTAGAATTTCGAGATTCCAAGCACATCTGACTCCTACCAAGAAGGTGAGGACATGAAGTCTGTCAAAAAGGTTAGTGATGTACTTGTTTAACACTGAAGAGCTATATTCCAAAGCTCTTGACATGGGGATTACTTGTTCCTCAGTCTTCCATGATATTTTGTGATGTTGATATGTTTTTGTTTGGTTTTTTTTAATTCTTCTTACAGAGCTTTGAAGTCTTTCCACCCCTTCAAGACAGTCAGAACCCAGAAACAGACCAAGAGGTTATTAATACTTTAATTTAACACTTCTAAGTTGTATTAAACACTAAATAGCACCGGGGTTGTGTAACTGGATAATTCTATGACCTTTCCTAGTATTTTATATTATTGCTTTACAGTCTACACTTCAAAAAATGTGGAGCACTTTTTACCAAGTACTAAACAAACTTGCTAATCAGGAACTTTCTGAGACAGAAAGATTGCCTTTCTGTTATTCTCTGCCACATAGAGGGCCTTCATAGTTGCTTACGCATTCTAGTTATTGTTTTCCGTCCTCTAACTTTGAAGTTGAAAGAGAGACATATTTTTAAAGAAACTTGCAGTCTGTGTAGCAAAAAATAGAACAAAATTTTTGGGTAGCAGGTAGAAAGGTCATAAACAGATCTTTCTAGGCCCTTTTTTGGACACCTTTTATGTACTTCTTACAGTGGAGGATGTGCAGAAGGTTCTCACAGCTTTACATTTGCTGTATCGATTTAAACTTTTTTGTCCTTCACTTTTATTCAGTTTGAACACAATGACATTAAAGCAAAAGTATATTTTTGGGGAACAATTTGTAAGTGATTACTTAGCACTGATTTCATAGATACAATTTTTTTTAATTGTAGATGCAGATAGTTGAAGATTTGCACGTTGCTCGTGTTCAAAACAGGATGGCACTCTCTGTAGTACAGACTTGTGGAGAACTTACAAGTATGGAAATAGATCTTCCAGAACCGGATTTAAATATTTCTACTGGTATGTCGTGATTTGAGGTCCTGTGGATCTGCTTGCAACTAGTCATTACAGTCAGTTAATTGTCTGAGTAGAGAGCACATAACTGATTTTTTCACAGCTGTTTTTTTTTTTTCTCTCCCCAGAGGCTTTTACTTCTGGTCTGAACATATTAGTGGTGATTGACACAAATATAATGATTAGTCACCTTGAGTTTGTCAAATCCCTGAAATCTGAGGATATACCAGGTATGTGAGTACAGGGCGATCAATAACATGTTTTAAGAGAAAATTAATATTGTAAAAACTTTGGGCTGCATGAGGAAAAACAAACGTGGGCTACTTAAAAAGCAGCAGGTTTCATATAGAGGCAGAAGGCTTGCACTTAAGAGACTGGTTCTGCGAACACAAATAGACTGCATCTTCAGGGAAGTTCAGCTATGAAAATAGAACCTACTATGCTTATACCCACATACCTACAGAGAATCATGCACATCCCAGGAATGTGCATGGATTCTCAGAGGTAAATAGGTATTACCTATTGTAAGAACATACTTTTAAGGATTTAATCCATTACTAGACATAATTATGTTTTCTACTCTCTCTTTTATTTTTTTTTTTTTTTTCCACCCCTGGAAATCTAAAAACATTTAAAATCTGATAAGCAGTCAGTCAGTGCTTTATTTCTGTATTGGTAAAGGTTACAGAATTCACAAGATGTGTGAGCTATTTCTCAGAAATTCAGATTGCAGACCCTGGCTTTAATGTTTGACTTTAATATGTTGTGAATCTTTCAGTGATTTAATGTTATCAGACTTAGGATTGTGCATGTCAGTTGCTGGTAAATGTACTTAGAATCCATCAGAGTACTTAGGGTGCTTTGATGCTTTCAGCTAATGAATATACTTATTCCAGCCACCTGGAAAATAACTTTAATAATGGCCTGAGTAATTTTCAAGAGTGTGTCAGACTGTATTTCTCTTTCCCATATTAGGAATTATGTTGCATTATGTACACTGGGATGCCTTTTTTAGAATATTGCAGCTCCCAATTTCTGGTCTTGTGCAAGACCCGTTATGCAAAAGGTTCAGAAGGTTGCTGATTCCTGACTTATTTATTATAAATCATATGGATACTAATGTATGTTTTCAAAACTGTATTCTTACAATATAAATGGGAAAGAAAACAGTTGGAGTATTTGTCATGAGTGTACCAACAGAACAGTCATTAAATTTCAGATGTACCATGTATTTCATATATAGTAGTTTTAAAGTTAAAACCATACTTAGATACAATTAAAACCATGGTCCAGTATCCATACTTCCTGTTCCTTGCTTAGGAATACTGGCTGGCAATTAGTACAAACCATTGCTCTCTTTATTTGACGACTGTTGTTGCACAGTGACTGTTGTGGTCAGGTATTTTCAGCTTGCTCTTCTGGCTGCTGTCACCTTGCTTTAACTCAGTGAGTGTGTGGTAGGATGTGAATTGCTGCAAGTGTATTTTACAACATCACTCTGCACTGTAGTTCAAGTATTCTGTTGATTAAAATTGTTTATTCTTTTTGTTTCCCTAATATTTTCATTATTACTTGTAACAATGTAGCGCTAGTTTGAGGTTAGATTAGAAAGAGGGAATTTGGTCTTTTCCAGTTGTTCATTTTTTAATGCTAGATACTCTCCAGCATGGAATATGAAAACTACTGGGAAAAACAATAAATGTGAGCTTACATAACTTTTAATTCAAACATCATATTTAAATGTAGTCGTTTGGATGACTTTTCAAAATGCCTTTGTTTTTTCGTTGTTTTTGTTTTTGTTTTTTTTTCCCCCCTTCCAGGAGTTGGCAGACTTGCATTAATAATTCCCTGGGTCGTCCTACAAGAGTTGGACAACTTGAAGAAAGGGAAAATGTTGCAGCATGTTCGGGACAAAGCTATCCCTGCAGTCCAGTTCATCTACATGTGTCTCAAAAACCAAGATTCAAAATTGTGGGGACAATCCATGCAGCTTGCTTCTCAAAAAATATGTAATATATGTGTAATCAATTTGTTTTGGGTACTTAATCCTTGCAGTTCACCTATTATGAACCTTAGCCCTAAATTTTGAGTTTAATGCAGTCTCGCTCTGCAGTTTGCTAGTTAAAGTTAGCTGATAGCTCACAGCAGCCTTCAGAGCATACCCAAGACTTTAGGATACAAGTGCCTTATCCAGATTAGTGCTTTGTGCACTGTTGTTTTATCAATTATTTCTTGCTTTTAAGCTGCATCTGTTGCTAAGTGGGGGATTACTTAATGAAAATTCATCTGGTTAGTTTTGCCGATGAGCTAAGGCTATGTTGTGTGCTTTTGCTTTTGACTTGGTCATCGCAAAATCTAACATGGCTCACTTGACGTTTTCTGGCAAAACCATAGCGGTTTTGAGTGGAGTAGTATCTAAGAATTCAAAGCTGAGATTTGTGTTTAGGTTACACTTCTCTGTCCTTGATTGGGGAGTATTAAAGTAAAACCAGTACCATGACTACACTGAAGTATTTTTTAGGTTGAGTTACTTCTAAACACATTGACACCGTCTTAACTAAATTTGCAGATGACCTGAGTGACGAGAACAATGACGATCGTGTTTTACAATGTTGCCTGCAGTATCAGAACCTCTTTCCTCAAGCTGTTGTCATACTCTGCACGTGAGTTCCTGTGTGGTTTTGGGTCTCTTAGCAGGTGTAAGGTCCTAAGTCTCATGCCAAATACAGCATTTCCAAATCATATCGTAAAATGAAGAGCTACTTCTGAAATAAGCTTTTTGATGAGGAATCGCTCTCTTAAAAGCTAGAGTAGAAGGGTATAATGAAACACAAAGACTGTAGATGTAATCACCTTCATGTGCTTGAGGCCTGAAGTAGAATTAAGTTTATTCTGTGTTCAAATTAAAAATTTTTAAAAGCATAGCTTTCTCAGTGTTTATTCTGATTTCTCATTAAAAATATTATTGGAGTTACAGAATTGAAAAAAAAAAAATTTATATTATTGAGATCCAGTTAGGCACTTTGTTTCTACCCACTTGATTTGGGACAGTGATAAGATTTGACAAAGGTTAATTTTAGAACGAGGAAAGATGAAGATCAACTTGCCTGTGGTTCGGAGAGAGTGGTGAGCATTGAAGGTTACTCTTAGAAAGAGAAAAGATGGAGACAGATTTGCCTGTACTCTTGTTCTGTGAGGATGACAGCTGACTTCTGAGTATTGATTCTCGATTTGATGTAGGTCACATGAAGGTAGTTTTGAAAGGGCTGATATTCCTTCACGGGTACTGTAAACAGGTTGCCAAAACCTGCATAGTTTCAGTAAGTGGGGTTAGGACCCTAGGTAGCAGTTGGTTTGTGTAAGGTGACGTGTGGATTGGGTGGCTGCTGAAAGTACTATTTCAGTTGCAGCAGTGGCAGGCTTATCAGTAACGATTTTAGGTTTCTCTGAGTGAAGAACAGGAGGTGACTTCAGAAGCGCTTTTCATCTGACAATCCCTTTATCATTATAAGCAATGGAAATTTTTGAGAAAATACTAGGATCCAACTTTGTGCTGCATCTTTACATTAGTTCTGCTGGAGCAGTGTATACCTCAGGGTGGCATCTGGCAAAACAATTTGGCTAGTGGAACAGTAAAAAAAGGTGTCCAAAAGGAGGTTTTATTCTAGCAACCAGATAAGATATTACTGTCTTGAAATCTTTGCCTTGTTTACATTCTAAAATCATAGCAACTAGACATCATTGCTGCAGTATTTATTGTTTTGTTTTGTTTCTTATGGCAAACCTAGAGCCTGAAACTTTTTTTTTTTTTTTCAGAATAGCAGTTTTAATTTTCTGGTTTAATTTTTTAACTGTTTCTAATTGCTTGAGAAAGAAAACTTCATGTATAATGAAACTCATAGAATAAGCTTATCAAAGAGAACTTTTTCGATGTGTTACTATTGTTACTTACTATGTAATAATGTCAGTTTTATGTCATCAATTACTCCTCTTCACCTAGGGATGATAAAAACTTATGTAATAAAGCCATTGTGAGTGAGGTCAAGGCATACTGCAAAACTGATTTGGTTACTGCTCTGCAGAATCTGAAAGTAAACAGGCACCAGAACTGTGTTGAGCTGCAACAGTCAAAATGTGGTAAGTTTGTTTAATGTGCACATATACATTGGGGTTTTTTGAGACATGTAATCGTCAGTGTAGGAGAGGGAGAATAGTTTCTACTCTAACTTCAGTTTTCATATACTTTGAATCCTTAGGAATGCTTTTTGTTTGAGGCAGGTTTTTTATTTTCAAAGGTAAATAGGTTTTTTTTGAGGTCTTTGTTAAAACATTTGTCTCTTAGAGTTATAGGAAATTCAACTATTTTTGTTTTCTTGAAAAAGATGCAGCATGTATTTCCTGTATTTATAGTAATTTAAAAGATGTCGTGAACTCTTTAGGACTGAAAAGAGGTTTTTCCAGTTGAGCCAGTTTGGATTCTATTCTTAGCAGTTGTAAAATTCAGTATGCTAAGATCACTCCTTACATTTTGTGCCAGTAGCTTTACCTTCATCTCAAACTGCACAACTTGCCTGTTTATTTTTTTCCAAAGACACAAACACTGTAAGCTTACCGTATTAAGAAGTGATCTTCTTATACTTGCTGATAACCCCACTAGCTGTATATAATCTAAGTTATTTAAGGAAAAGAAATGTGGAGTAAGATCACAAATGAATAATGCTCTGGGGAAGTCAATCTTCTTGCTTAGCAGCTTGTAATTAAAAATACCAACAGTACAAGTGGGTATAACTAGAAACACTTGAAACCTAATTAGATGTAGCCCATCTGCTTTATAACATAAAGTGCAGTCTGTCTTTACTTATGGGAACAAGTTATGTGTGTGCTATCAACATAAATTAGGTGTAAAAACAGTTGCAATAAGTACCTTTTTGTTATCATTGGTTTGACAGATACAGATTTTGAGAAAACAGAAGGAGGTGATGCCACTCTAACTGCACAGTTCCCAAATGTAGTTCCAGACCTTGAAAAGAACTTAGGAGAAGCTTTATCTTGTATTTTGGAGACCGAAATGAAGATTGCATTTGGAAACCTATGGATGGAGGTAGTTTCTTACATCATCTTGCTTGATATTTCAAGTCTTAGGAGATTTAAATGTCACTAGTATTTTAGTGATATTAGTATTTGTGCTAAACCAAACAACTGAGTCAACTAGTTCACTAACAGTGAACTGTTCAGTGTTCAGTTTTACTATTTCTGTTTATAGCAAGATTATTCTGATTGACCAGTAATGACTGTGGAGTATTTTAATAGTCTGTTAATAATATGGTAACAGAGATGCTGGCTGTTCAGTGTGAATTTTCAGAACTCTTTTTGTTAGAATTATAGAATCTTTAAGGTTGGAAGGGACCTCCAAGATCATCAAGTCATTGTTGTTGCAGATGCTTCTTCCCCATCAGAACAGATGTTTTTAGATACCACCTGGATAAAACTGTTTACTGCTAAATTGATTAAAACACAGATACAGAATTACAAGGGTGTTAACAAGAAGCTCCAAACGCTCACTCTTTTATAAGTATCATTAACAGAAAAGAAATACTTATGTACAAGGTGCTTTCAAATTATCCATGCTTCAGTTTAGATTCCATAGCTGGTTAAATTTATTGCAGATAAGCCTCTGTGGCTTAAAAAAAAAAAATCATTTGCATGGGATGGCTGTTGTTCCACAAGATAAACTTTGATTAGAGTTAAGCTTTTAGGTGCTTCTGATTAACTTAGTTGGTATCTGTTAAAGTCTTTTCAAACTCTGGTTTCACTTAGTAGCAAAAAATTTCAATTTTATTGCAATGTGTATATGTTACTTCATGTATATTTAGTCACAGCTAGGAAAAGTGTTTATTTTTACTTTTTTAACAATACTGGAAAATCAAAGGCATATTTACTGTTGTTCTGGCTTTTGTACACAAGTAACACATTAAATCACTTCAGAAGATAACTCCAGAGTATTTGGAATGTTTGAGAAAAGAGGACCCAAAAATCACAAAAATGTTGAAATTTTATTGTTGTGTACTGAACACTTCTACAAGAGCATCTCTATTTAACCCATGATGCTGTTGAATCAAATATTTTTTTAATAGATAAACTTGTTAAATCTGTATATAGCCTTATTTCTGAGGGATCATGTAAATTCTACTCCAGCAAGCACAAATTGTAGCTTTATTGAAGAACAGAGCACTTGTGAAATACATAGAAATATGTCTATATGAAAATCAGCCTTTGACTTTATAACATCTTATCTTTCAGATACTGTATCTGAAGCCACCGTGGACATTAGAAAACTTACTGAAGTGTTACAGAAAACACTGGGTGGCTGTTTTTGGTTATGTTGTGCCAAGGAGTTTACTTTCAACCATTGAATGTCTCTATAAACACCTTTGTACAGGTAAGAACCTCTGAAAACATTAATTGTAAACTTGTAAAAAGCCTCACTGCTCTGGTTTTAGCAGTTACAGAAGTAGATACTTTGAAAAGGCTTGTACTCTGCATGTTTGCATAGTATATGTTCTACCCTCTTCTATTTTTTTATTTTATTTTTTTTTTTATTTTATTTTTTTTCCCGAATTTAAGATTATCCAAATGGAGCCATGCCTTGGACAGTCTGACAGTCTTATCTACTTTTTTATTGATCTACAGTTTATTCTCTGGATGGGTGACAAAAGCCCAACACTGTTTTTGTAGCCTTAAAGCCAGAATTGAACTGAAATTAATGACCTATGAATTACAATTTAAAAAAAAAAAAGTTTGTGCCAAGATCAAGTCTGTCCAGACTTTCATACCAAATGGTCTAAGTATCACCTGCAAAAATCACAAAAGTATTTTTGAAATGTTTGGGGTTTTGTTTTTGTTTTTTTTTGTAAGTCAGTATCCTGCTGCCTTTTTCCTGCTTTTTACACAAAGAGAGTAAAGCCAAATGTATGGATACCATCAAGCATACAAGAATTTTTCTTATATCTCTATGTACTTTTGAAAATCAAGGGAAAAGCATTTTAATGTCACCAAAGTCTCTGAACTATTTCTGAAAAGCAAATAATCTTTCTCTCTTCTTTGCCACCATGTTATGTGCGGCCAAATGATCTGCACTTGCCAAATAAGTTATGGAGGAGTAAAGACTACTTAATGTGGTAGATAAGGGCAGGGAGGTTTGCCTTCAAAAAAAAAGGCAACAAAAAACCTTACCTTTAATTTATTTAAAGATGTGTTTAAGAACTTGATTTTAACAGATCTTTTGGAATATTGCTGTTCCGCAGAATTATTTTAGATACACTATTTGATCCTTTTGCCAGATTTTGGGATAAATTTGGAAGACTTGATTAAGAAGCAAGAAGTCTTAACCTCACACACATTTCTCTTGAGACTTTTATCTAATGCTTCTGAACCTTTTCCAAGACTTTTTATGTGCTTCAGTTAATCCAGGTATTTGAGTATTAAATTTGCCTCCTAAGATTGATAACTCCTAACATCTCATACTTTTTTTCCTATTTCCCATATTAATGTCTAAATATCAGGTAAAACCGTTGACTCCTCAACAGTGGGTATCTTGCTCCAGGAATCCAAAAAATTACTCCATGCTTTCAGTTCAAGGTCAGACTACAATGGTGTGCTTCCCCGGGCTTATGCTGCAGTGAATAAGCTATACCAAATACTGACAGAGGTAAGGGTTTTAGTATTCATTCACCAACATCATCTTGAAGTTGCTCCATGTTTGTATTACAAACTTGGCTTAGATTTCTAAATTATTCCCGTATTTAAACAAATTATTGCAGGAAATGTTGTGGGTTTTTTTTGTTTTGTTTTTTTTTTCTTTCTCTTCTTCCCCCCCACTAATGGAAATGTGTTAGTATCAGGAGAGTGACTGGAAAACATTATTTAGTTGGTTTCAGGAAAAATGTCTTAGTTTTCTATTGCATTTGTAGCTGATGGAAAAGAACCTTTAAGATTAAAGTTAAAATTGTTGTTTCTGCTTCTGGCATTAATCACTACTATTTCTAGGCATACTATTTCAGCTTTCATTGTCTTGGTAGCTCTGGTGCTAGGTGTGAAGAAAGGATTCGCTTGTATCCTGTGCTTTGTGATAGTTCATGGGAGGTGTCCGGATACCTTTTGTGTTCTGAGAAGTATGTCTCTACTTCCAGCTCATCTCCGAGTTGCTGTGGAAGAAATTTCAGTGTCTTAGTTTGGGGTTACTGTCAGTTCTAGATGTAATGGCATTAAAAAAATGGAATAATGAGCATGGATGATGTAAAATATTTCTATATATGGGAAAGAATACAGGTCAGAATATCTGTAAAAAGTTCTTTTCAGTTTTGGAGAAAGCTGAAGGGGAAGGGGAGAAGGCGGCGGTCGAGGCGAGGAAGGATGATCTCGGGAGTCTCAATTGTCTGCTGTGCTGTATGTGTTGCAGTCAGCTACTTAGTCCACAGTTCTGGGAATGGTACTGCCACAAGCAGCAGACTTTCTGTCTGAAAACTTGTTTCCTGCTGTCCTTGTCCTGACAGGTGTTTCACTTCACAAAGAAATACCCTTTATACAGACTAGGTTGTGCCAGATTGGTTTCAGTTTAGCCTGGACAAATTTTCTGAACCATTTACCAAATGAGTAGATGAATACTTTGTGCTGTTCAGAGGAAAATGTGCTGTCAGTTGTGAGATAGGAAGTAAAAGTAAGAAGCAGTTCCTGTTTATACCAGCTTACCACATCTGGGAAGCTTTGGCACAGGATTTCCCTTTGCTTCCATTTCCTACCTGTAGAAATACCAGTATATACATATAGAATAAAGACTGGGAGATGCAGAGACTCTAATAGCGATGGTTATGACTAGAAGAGATCTGCCTTGCTTTTCTGAGCCTTGCTTTTAAAAAAAAAAAAAAAAAAAGTAGTAGAAGTGTTCAAGTATTCTTCAATTAGGAACCCAATACACTCATTATTTGTTTGCTAAACTGTTTTATAAGGTGAGGTCAGACAGTGAGCAGGATTTATCAGAAGACATCAGGGTTCTTTCAGAAAATGCTGTATGTGAAAAAATGGAAGCAATGACACCAAGTCTTCAAACCTGTGAAGAAAAAAAGTTACACCCAAGCTTTCACATAGCTCAAGAAAACAGGCACCAGGAAATCTGGTCAGTCCTTGAAGGTGTGTGGAATACAATAAACTTGTACAGGTACGGTATGCTAAGGAAATTCAGAACTTCTAGATAACCTTACATAATTTTCAAACAAATGCACTTTATAAATTGCCTTTTTTTTTTCCTATATTAGAGAAGAAGCTATTAGTAACTAATCAAAATTGACCCCCAAAAAATCACACCACTTGTCACACAAAGAAGTTAGGAACATGCAAATAGTTATGTGGATGCAGTCAGTGATCTGTCTAGTCTGCTGCTCTTTTTCTGGGCAGTGGCTGAAATAAATTGCCTTAGAGAATGGTGTTTAAAACCCTGTAAGAGCCACAAACGTGAGACATCCATGGGAATGCTATCTTTATCCATAAAAAAAGGAGGCATTCAAGCTCTAAGTTTTCTTCCCAAATCTGGTGGAAATATACTAGCGTATGCAAACTTGTTTACTTTTTGTTAAAACTTGAATCAATTTGAAATATAGTACATCTTCTTGTTTAGCAAAATCCTTCACCCTATAAAATCCAAATGCAGAATCTAGTAATGAGTTTTCTTTCTCATTTAAACTCAAAATTGCATGGAATTAAATCCTCCTCTGTCTAGATGTTTTACCACTGTTAGCATTTTGGTTATTTTTGAAAAATCTGCTTGAAGATCACTGAGATGCCGTGCTTTTGGATGCTATCACAAAATCTGAATAGATACTGTGTGTTCTTTTTGTAATCTTAATCTGAAATCTTTTCAAAGGAGGGACACTGAGTTACATCAAGCACAGAGGAACTCCATATTTGGTGATCTGTTAAGGACTTGTGTAATAATAAACAGCGATAACTTTACCAATGCCATTTCCACACCAGCATTTGAATGTACTATACAGCTGCACTAGTGTAAGTCCTCTGGGCTTACACCAGTGTAAATTAATCTGAATTGAAGCTGGTTAGGAGTTGGCTTGGTGTGATGCTCAGGTCAGGTGAGGATCTGCACCAGAGAACAGTCTCTTACTTAACAATTCTCTTACTGGTATAGTAATTGTGAATTTGAAGGTTTCATATAGGCATCAAGGAAAAACTCTTTAAAGTGAACCACTTTATAATGAACTGTTGGCTCTTGCCGCCTGTCAAGGACCAGGCCATGAAAAGAAGATAAAATTTTAGAATCAAAGGTCACTTGACACTCTTCCCGCTCATGTCAGGAAAATACTGTTTATCTCACACCCCTGGGAATAATTCTTCATGAGTGCACTGCAGCTCATCGTCCCAATGTGGCCATTGCAGGGAAGGTGTCAAGCCCATTCCAATAAATCTGGAGAATGAAGCTGCTTGGAAAATTGATGGAAAGCACTTATCTTTGCTTCTTTAACCTAAGAATTCCCTTCTAAGAGAGGCTTATTCAGGTTGTGCATGAAGAGACTGTTTCATTCTCAAGTAAGGTTTAATGATAAATCTGTTCAAGTCAAAGGTAAAAAGCTGTTCCAGAGTACAGTTGCCAAGGAAAATTTTAAACTGAGAAGTAAAATTGTAGGGCATCATCTTTCTACTATTTATTCTAAGACTATTTTAGATAAGTATACTTCAGATTTTACTATGGCTTTCCATTTGACCTTGGGATTTTTTTTAATAGTCAAAATACAATGCATACAATAGATACTGGGTTTCTCTGAATTTTGAGGGTTTTTATTAACTGCTTTTCAATGTCTTTTCTTCCTTTCTTTTTAATATTAGTATTGAAATTTTCCAGAAGCTGAACCCCAACACAGTAACTTTGACTGCCAAGTCTTCCTTTGAAGAAGCTTTTTTAGGTCTGCAGAAACTGTTGGCAGCTGTGAATGGTATCCATGAAGGAATTAGTAGGTAAGCATTTAAGCTATAAAAGCTGGTGATAGTAACAATCACTTAAAGTCATTAAAGCTACTGAAATCTTTTGATACCAAGCTACAACTTACCATGTGTGCTTAGTTACATGATTTTCAGTAAAAAATTTGATATCAAGGCTACCTAGAACCATTTCTTGGTAGCAAAAGAATGAAAAAACTGGTGCGGATGTTCCGATCTGTTGTAGTGAGTTTTCTCTTTTGTGACTCAGGATTTGTTTTGCAGTATTTGATGATGAGCCGCTCACCTCTGCTCAGACTGTAAATGGAGCTATGACATGTTTAATTAATACATTAGATCTGATGGCCAGGAACTTTGAATAATTCAGAACATTTGTTTTTCAAACGTGAGGCCCACTGGAATTGGGGCAATTTTCCGATATACTGAAGGACACAAAGTTTTGGGACTTCACGGTTACCAATTCTAGAGATTCTTCATGAGTCAAAACCTATATTGCAGCAGTAACAATGACAATCAATCAGCTGGACTCTCAATTTAGGAAGGATAATATTCTCTCTATCTTCCTTCTTTAAGATTTTTTGAAGAGTGCAGATTAATAAAAATGAAGCTTAGGAAAGAGTAAGGTATCTCCTGTGTACTCTTAGCTTAGTGGGTTTTTTTTGGTTTGTTTTTTTTGGTTTTTTTTTTTTTTAATGGGGTTAAAGTTTATTCACATGTAGGACTGGCTACAGAAGAATGCTTTTACACTGTCACTCTTGGGATTGTGGAGGTCCTCATAAAGACCTTTTGGGGGAACTGGTTTGTCATTGTGATTGAAGTTCAGTAACTGCCATGAGCATCCTGAAGTCTTACAGGCTGTGAATCGAAGTGGCTGGAGGTATTTGATTTGGGAAAACACCACCACTTCACGCAATTTTTTTGTACGGTAATGATGCAAATGTGTCAGAAAACTGTGAAATAAATGCATCCAAATGATTGGACTTGCCGTGTACATTTACAATCTGCATGTTAAGTAAATTTTGAGGTATGTTACATTTCTGCTGTAGACTTACAGCTTTGTTAGAGATTACCTAATAAGCATTTAATTTTTTCCAAAAAGTATTCTTTCTGTCGTTCTGCGGTAGTGGTGAGCTTTTAAACTTGCGTTATCAGTATTTAGCGATATTGATCGTGATCTTTGCTGAAGGATCACAGTTGTTATGCCATAGTTACCACAACAGTCTTGCCAAGTATGGACGTACAATCTCAGGTGTAAAGTGTGAGGTCTGACCTGTCAGGGGACTTCAACAGTTTAGAGCAGGGATCTGGAGCTCTGTCACTTGGGACTTGAGCTAGTTTTCATCTATAAACTGCCAGAGTAGGTGGGGTTTTTTTTCAATAAAAATTGTGATAGAATCATGCAAACATTTGCTTCACTTCTCACTGCTCCCCAGTAAGTTTTCATTGTTGTTGTATTTTTTTTTTTATTATGGACAAAAGAATAAAGACAAACGATAAAGCACTTCAGTAAAATATCTGTTCTGTAAGTCCCCAGACAGGCTTCAAGGTACGCCGATGTGAAGCAGTGTGTTCATATGAGCATAAAAGATTGTACCTGCATCAGTAGTATTACAGCCTAAGTTCTAGGTCCTACTTGTTTTTTTTTTCTATACAGCACACTAATAGTGGGATAAATCCATTCAAAGAATTGTCTTTCTTTCAAAGATAAGTGATCTAAATGTTATGTAAGTAGAAATAGAAAAATATGGGTAGAAATGTGAGCTAGAGTAGCTTGATAGTAGTTGATTCATTTTCATTGCTGAGTCTTTTTTTGATGTTTCAGTAAAGCAATTTACTGCTAACCTTAGTTCTTTTCATTCCAGTCCTAAAGTTTTTGCAAGAAATCCTGTGGTATCAGTTTGTATATGTGGTGGATGAGATTTGAGGGGAATATGATGTTTCAAGATGGTTATTTCTGTGTTAGAGGTGTTTCATTAAAACTTCATGTGGCGATAACAAAAGACATCTTGAATTTCTGTTAGTGAAAGCTTATTTCCCCTTATTGGAGAGCTTTCTAAAAAGATCTAACACTGTATCAGAGAAATCTGTTTTACAAAAGATGTGCTTTCTTGATTAGAGCCATTAGAATATCTGGAGCAAAGATAAATAGGATTCTGTCATTTGAATTTATTTGAAATGGAGAGGCTATTTTCTGTTCCAGGTGATTACCATGACAGTCGATAACATTTATGAAATGAGTTTAAAAACCCGTTTAATGCTTTGTACAATTTTATTTTCTACCACTAAACTGAGATACGTTATTTATGCATCCAGGATGATTCTCGGGGTGGAGTAATTTTCTTGCAGGGTTGCATTTGGAAATGCCTGTTCTGAGATTGTTCTGCAGATTTGCAGTAGAGGGCATCGTGGAGCAAGAAATTCAGAGAGACATGGACCCTTCTGTTTTAGTCTTGAGTGTAGGTATTTAAGTTAGTTTGAGACTTCTGAGTAGGTTTTCCAAAGTCAGAAGTCATGTTGAGGTCATTGTAGGTTTATGTATATTACAGAGTATTAGAACAAAAAATGTGAAGTTTTCAAAAGGGAGAGGGAGGCTCCTTTTGCCTAGGTCACTCAGCCTCTTTAAAACTGAACTTAGAGTATTTATTTTTCTTGGGTTTTTTTTTCTTTTTTTTTTTTTTTTTTTTTTTTTTTTAAATCCTTTTAGTGACTTATTGTTAATCGAATGATATGATTGCAGAGAAGGAGATATCAGGAGAAAAAGTAGTGAAGATGATGTAATGTGAATATTTGGAGATAATAACAGTTTTTAGTGATAAAATTCAAGGGTTTTCTGTGTTACCTTCTATTCCTTGCTCTCTAGAACAGAGAAACTGTCTTGTGAAGGTTTGGAGATTTTACAGATAAGTGTTATATTGGAAGTTCAACTGCATTAAAAGTGCAGATTATTGAAACCAGTTAGAAAAGCACAATCACAGTTCTCAGGATAAATGTGTGCAATGATACCCTTCCTCATAAAAACAAAACGCAAACTACGCTGGTGGCGCTACTACAGCTCTTCAGATGTGGTGACTGGAACATGTTTAAGACAAATACACATTTCAGGAAAAAAAAGCTTTTTCATGGAAGAGGTCTTGTTGACAGTTTTTTGCATCTTACCATGTTTTTATATCTTTTGTTCTATCATACAGATTTTTTTAATATTATCTTTGCTTCTTCCCCTAACAACATTGCTAGCAGAATGGTATTTATACTGCAAAATACTGCATGCCACAAGTGTTTTACAGTACTTCAGCTCTAAAGTGAAGACAATATGTAGTATGCGTGACCTACCTGTTGCTTTTGGCAGCAGGAATGTATTTAAACAGGTCTGTGTTAGTTGTCTCATCAAATAGAGCTGATTCTTGCAGCCATTGTTATATCAGTCTGCTCTTGAGATTTACTCACTTAAAGTGAGCATGAAATACCTATTTTCCATTTTTGACAGCGTACAGTATTATGTATGTTGTTGTACGTTACATTGACTAGCAATCAACAAAGATTATTAAACCTCTGAAATTCATGCTTCAAATAAAATTGTGAAACCATAATGTTTTAAAATAATTTTGGATTGTATAATTCTGACTTTTCAGTGATGATTTATACTTGTGTTTATGTTGTGTATTGTTTGGGCTGGGTATTATTTGGAAACAGCTATTACGGGACCTAATTTAAGGTCTCTAAAATTAAACTTTTAAAATAAATTTAAATAATTATCTTTTAAAATCTTTAAAATAACTTCTTGGTTTTCAGGTAGCTCTTTGAGGCAACAGAAGTATTTCTACAGTTCAGGGTTTTCAAGTTTGTATTTCATTGCTTGTAGAAATTCTTCCATTGATTCTGCTGGAAGATGTTTGGGCCTTTGATCTTTGGAGAGAAAAGAGGTTTTAAGTACTTCTCACAAATATTTAACTCTTACGGGTCTTGTTCTAAGCAGTGCAGAATGCCTTGCATCACAAGCTCGAGATGTATTTGACTCTCAGTTCAAAAAGCATTGGACTTTCTTATCACTGGTTCTTTGATTTTTATTTTTCTGTTTATTTAGGTGAATCCTGAAATAAAAGGAGAACATTACATTAGTTTAAATGTAGATTTCAGCCTCAGAGTGCTGGGCTTTGAGTGGTTTTCCAAGCTAAACAGAATTTCCTATGCATGAGAAATGGGTATGGGAAATACCACATTTAAACATTATCCAACACAGGCCATGGTTCCCGTTTCCTTTTCTTAGTGGCAGATCTGGCTGATGGTGCTACCCGTCAGCTCTCCTCTGATCTCTGAACAAGATGCGTAACATAATTTGCGTAACTCACAAATTGCGAGGAAGAGGAGGACTTACAATCTCGTCCATGGAACGTTTTGACCACACGTAGCCAGGTTGGCAGTGCTGAGAGCAGGATTACGGTTGGATGAGCTGAAAGGCGTCTCGCAGAGAGGCGTTGTGTGTAGAAATGTCCCTCCCTAGGGCTTGGCGCTAATGCAGAAACGTCCCCTTGGTTACTAATTAAAAAACCACTTTACGTCAGTAATAGCATTTCCAAAGCTCATCCTTCTGTAGTACTGTATCCTTTAGTTTAATTGCCATGTCTGATAGACTTGAAAATGTGCAGGGTCTGACAAAAGATTTTCTTAGTTGTACTGTTTCCTTTTTTACATGGGTTCTTTGCCATTTCCTCTACATTTGAGCTTACCTACAGCCTTTTTACCATTTTGCCTATTTTAATGAGACCTGAAAGAAATTCGAAAGTTTCAAGACAGCTGCCTCTGCCAAATACAATTGAAGTTGGCCAGTGCTTAACAAGGTGCAGGATGGAGGTGATGCTGTGGCAGCTGCTTAAGCCTTGTTGCCTTTAAGCCAGTCTAAAAAGCAGAAAAGTTTGAATAAATGAGTTAGTATTGTGAAAGCCATGGTCCTTTCTGACCTTGTAAAGCTAGAGAATAGGCATCTAGGCAAAGTGGCCCCAGGATCTGGCTTCTAAAGTACTTCCACAATAGAAGAAAGCATGAGCTTGACTTTATTTTGGGGAAAGTCTCCTGAATTCCCCCATAGGTTGAGGCTGAACAAAACTCTGGTGTGTGTTGATCATTGTAACACTGGTGTGAGTCCCTTATTGAATTGCAGTGTAATGAGGAATTGTTAATAAGCCACAAAGTTTTGGGTTTCCATTTCATATCTTTTTTGCTTCGCTGATCTTCTGACAATGAGGTTAAACGGGGCTTTTAATAGGTTAAGTTGACTTTTATACAATTAACTCATGTACCTTTTTGATTAACTGCAAGGATTTATTGAATTGGTTAATACTTTATGACATTGTTACGCCACAGGCATAAGGAGGAATGGCTCAGTGTGACAAATAGTGAGGTACAGAGGTTTGGCTGTGTTTGAGAGTGATTACCACGTAGTCTCATGTGACTTCTATCCATACACTTTATTTGTCATTGCCCAGGACTTTAGTGTTTGGGAGCAGCTGGCAGACTGACCGGCTTTCACTGCTAGAGTGTCTTGTGACACCGTTTCTGAGGTCTTCTCTGTGCACAAGTGAGAAACCATGTTGTGAGGTATTTCCTATCCGCTTCCTCTCTTGATTATCATGTCTTGTGCTCTGTGCATGCATTTGGCATCAGATGAGTTGACAGGACAGTAGGTAAAGAAATGTTCTGAGTGGTTTGGGGAAGCCCTATGGCTTACAAGATAGAAGTCATTAAGCCTGACCCTCTCCTTTCTCCGCTGTGCCCCAAGAACAATACCTACCCTCTGTTTGGCAGCTGGTACCCATAGTCACTTCTTGTGTCCGTGACATGCTCTTCTCTGCCTCATGAATTAAATATTTCAGAAAACTGCATACAACCGCACTGTAGTTTTTCCCTTAATCAACAAATTGCATTTTAGTGGCAATCCAGCTTTTATGTCGCCCAGCATCCTTGTCAACACCTGCTCAGAGCAGGATTAATTAAAAGTTGAAGTATGTATTGTGGGGTCGTTTGGTTTGATTTTGAATGGCTGTGCTGATAGGAAAGGCCAAGTGATTCAGAGCCATTCTACCCTTTGCTTTTGAAATCCATTTGATGTCATGTTGAGAGAGAAGAAAAAGCCATGGTTAAATATTGCAGTGGTCACAATCCTGAGATTCAGACTGCTCGTTATAAGTTTTACATAAAAGCTCATCTGCTTCATGTATAATTAACTTAGAGGGTATTTTCTAGACGTATTTCTGCAGCTAAGACAGACTTTTTTTTACTGAGAAGCTTTGATGAAAATGAGATGAACTTGATTTAATGAAGTAATAGATGCAGAGTTGATGTGCATACAAACATGTCCAGATCTGCCAATGTACATCTTCTCTTAAAATTTCTGTTTTCTGTAACACAGAATAGTGGCTACAGGAGATGAAAGGAACATAAAATGACTAAAACCAGTAGACCAGACACGGTGGTGTTGTGAAATCATTGTTCTGCAGACAGGAACATGTTAGTTTTCTACAGAAGAATATATTCCAAGACTGGAGCTGGTATTCCAGTTCCTATCTAGTTGAAAACAGCAATAAGCATGTTTTATGAATGCTGACTTGTTAAGAATTCGTGGGGGAAGTTACTGTGCAAGCTCTTCTCTTACCAGCTTCTGTTCAGTACTCCATGTGCAGCAATGGTTCTTCCTTGAAAATAACAAACCTCTTTTGTTTGAAGGTAGTGTAAAGCTTTGAGCCAGATGTCACACTTCTAATTTGATGTGATAAACTCAGAAGCAATTGTTGTGATAATCCAAACAAACTCCATAAAATAAGTTACAAGATTTAACATTAAAATACTTATATGCTTATTTACACATTTTACTTCAAGGTTTTGGGTTTTTTTTTTTTTTCCCCAAAGAACCAGAAGCAGTCTGTTTGTACATCTGCCTGAGGTCTGGTAACGTATAGTACACTAAACCAATAATATTAGCTGTTTGCTAATAGTCAGCAGCACAAGAATGATGTTTTTCAATTTTATGTCCTCACAATAAAGGATTATAATAAATGATGAGGGTTACCTTGTCGAGTGCATAGATTGCATAGACTGGGAAACATCAGTGGAATAACTTTTAAGTCTGCAGCATCCTAACTGGTGTCATTATTCAGAAATTTTAATAAATAGTTTATTTTCTGTAGTAGTTGTTGAAAAGTGCTTGCTTCAGTGAGGAAGGATGAGGTGCAGTGTATGTGACACTGGTGCTGTCACAGCGTTACATTTGTGAGGGAAAGGAAATGTGGGTGGCGCGTTGGCTGCTTTCGTACATACAGTAGGATTAAAGGGCTGTGCAAAACCAGAGGGCTAAAAACAACCTTGAAATTCTGGTCTAATATTGCTTCAAAAATCACTTTCAAAATGGTTTTCTTTAAATGTAGTCTTGCTAAGAATGATGGAGTGAAAGATGAAGCTTCTAGTTGTCTCTGCCCTGAGGACAGGGAGGTTGGAAGTCAGATGACCAGGAACAGGCATGCGGAGATGCCGGGCAATCAAAGGAAACAGCAGCACCCTTTAGCCCGGCCTGCCACTCTGCTCTCAGTCTCTTCCTTCACCTTTTCGTAGCTCGTAGATGCATTTTTCTTCTGCAAGATCAGAAGCCCATAACTAATACAGCTCTTCTTTGTCTCACCAGCCGCCCTTTCCCCCACTCCTCCCTATGGAAAGCTTACCTGGCTGCGTTGCCCACCGGCAGCGCGCCTGTGGCAGTGGCCTTGCGTATCCTGCAGCCCTGTGTCCTTGGCACAGAGGAGCAATGCGGTGATGAACGTATTTTGCCCCAATGTACTGCGTGACAACGTGCAGTGGCCTTCAGGTGAAGTTAGTAGTAGTGTCTTACCTGTTATGTTTTGTAGGGTTTTGCTTTCGGTTTTATGAAAATAGAAGGCAGAATGGTACAAAACTCATCAGCAGTAGAAATCAGGCTTTCCCAGGCTGGAGTAGGCTCATTTATTTCGGTTGCAGATGACTGATGCCATAGCTAAGGCTGGTGTACTGTCCCATGCAGACAGGGTTGCTGGCTCACCGCGACGCGGAGCTGGGCGGTGGGAATCTGAGCTGCAGTGCAGTTCAGGCTGCCAAGATTCCCAGCGTTTCCAAGGCTGTTTGCCAAATGGTCTCTGCCGGGGTTTTACGCTGACAAAGCTGATCGCTTTCTCACTAAGGCAGCAGTTGAAGGCTGTGAGGTATTTTTAGGAAAACTAGCCAATTGGTTCTCTTGCTGACTTCAGTTGGCAGGTTGAGTGTTGTAGCTCAAGAAAAAAATTCTGGGTACATCTTCTTTCGAAGGGGGAAAGAATGTGTGACTAATTTTTGTAACAGTGATAATTCCTATGTAAAATCACGATGAAAATAAGCAACAGACTTACTAGTTACAATAAATCCTGTGGTGTGTTGCGGTCTTCCAGTCTGGTTAAAATGCAGAGTCTTTTTTCAACTGGGATCTTTAACTTATTCTGTTAGTTTCCTTGGTTTTTTTTGTTTTTTTTTTTTTAAATTCCTAATTAATTCATTTATAAAGGCTTACAGCTTGCAAGGGGAGGGAGGGGAGAATTTCAACACTTTCCCATGGGAAAGTAAATAGAGCTTTCCAAAAAGATGTTTTTCAGTATTATTTTTTTTCCCAAATGCAGTCATTTTCTTAATCATTGTTTATATAGTTAAAATAAGGCAGTATTTTATCAGTAACTTCTTAATATATACAAAGTGATAGATGGTTTTTCATGTAGATTTTAATGTACATTTTGTAATTTTAAGAGGGTTTGGTTTTTTTCTTAGTGAATGCAAGTCAAGTTACACTGAGATATAACTGAATTATATCTGCCTAAAGAGATTAGGAGAACTCATTTTTGTGAGAATCACTTCCTTACTGGATCATTTTTGGAGCCTTGCGGAGAAGGGTGTACATCTCTCTGCGTTTCACAACACCTTGCGGAGAGACCAAAGCTGAGGCTTTCTTCTGCGGGTGGGATCTCCACTTGTGAGGCGGTGACCGAGGGCTCGATTTCGGGAGAGGCCGAAACGTCGCTGGCTGCTGCGTGCGCTTGTGGCTAAATAAAATACCCGTATTTCACATGATACATGGTTCTTCCTAAAGACACCTCTCTTCAGTTGTCCAATCCCATTTTCCTTTGAGTGTTGAGAGGGAGATGGTGGTTACTACAAGTAGCAAGAATGGTGTGTTACTGGTAGCATTTGAGCCGTCTGTTAGAATACTGGGGGGAATGAGTTAAAGCTTCAGCTGCTGTGGGAAAGTTTTGTGTTGCATGTCGCTTTTCTGTTGGTCCACATTAATACAGAAGGCTTTGCTTATGTGAAACAAAAGGCTTTTAATTATCGCTGGTTTTCTTCTCGTCTTTATAGAGAAATTGCTCATAAAAACACCAGTTGAATTTTTAATTAGGAAAAACCTTCATAGAAAGTCCTTAAAGACATAATAAGCACATTTAATTCCTTCAGAGGCATGGAAAGGGATGGGTGGAAAGGAAAACTCTTCAAAGATCAGAATTTTCTTTTTGTTTAAAGAAAGTAATTAATTTTTTTTTTCCAGGAAGCATTTCTGACTATTTTAACTCTTCCAGAAAATCCTTTTATACTTGCTTAAAAAAATCCCCAAACTTTTTTCTTTTTCAGAATTTTGACCCCAACCAGTAGTTTCCAAGATATTTGGACCCTCTATAACTTCCTCATGAGCAACGAGGTATGACGTTTTCTGTAATGTTTCGTCAGATATACTTCAGTTACAGTTTATAAAGTAGTTAGAGGTTGGCTGTCTCATCACTGTGTTTCCACTAAGCTAGCATTTTGAAGATTTACACTTATTTATTAGGCATTGGACATGAAAATGTATTTTTGGCTGGCACCTACCAAAAATAATTAGAATCTCTACCAGTATTTGAGTTGCTTGCGTGACTTTCTGAGCACTCATTTGCTGTGAATTTGCTGTGAATTACTTCCACGTTTTAAGAAGAGAGAGCACATTGCATTAGGTAGTTTTATGGAGAATATTGACCGCATTCAGAAAAAAAAAATTGAAATTACTAATTTTTCATGAAGCTTATTTGTGCTAAAAGATTTTAAGAAGATAAATTGAAAAGAATGTTTGCAGTAAAATAGAAGTATTTTTCCATTTAGTATATGGTGTTTTTCAGATTTGCAGTCCTCTCCTATACAGGAAAATATATTTGGGTTTTGGGCCTGTACATATATTTGTGGAATTAACACAAGGCAGAGCTTACTGCATTTGCTATAGAACTATAGGGTAAATTAAGAGGGGAGGAAGAATTATTTCAGGTCTTTTAGAATTGTGTAGAAATGACTAGGAAATGGAGCTGGAGTTGTATCTAATACTTCCGTTATATACAATCACAATTGTTAATTCGTAATGTTTGATTTTATATTTTATGTAGTCTCTCAACTTGAGAGCCTGTTAGGTAATACATTAGCCATCTCTGTTATGCTAGCTATATAATTTTAATTGATATGTGATACTAGGTAAGTTACCATGTTAATTCTTTGTTCTTTGTTTTAGATAAATAACGGTATAAAGTTCACTGCTGAGGAGCTTTATGAGTGTGTTTCACAAGAACCATATCGGTAAGCCAATTACTGACCACATCAGATGGCTTTTGAGGCAGCATTTTAGCATGTACTGAATAACCAAAGTACATCAGAGAAATTGTTTGGATAAATAAAAAATTGCCATTCTTGGAGGGACATCGGGCAGATGAGTGGAGATGTCTTTTTTTTTTTTTTTTTTTTTTTTTTTTTTTTTTTTTTTCTTTCCCCCTCCCTGTTTTTAAAATGACTTACTGTACCAACAGAGTGGGAGAGGACAAATTAAATTAGAGATGAGCCATTAGCATCTATGCAATGATTTTCAGCTGTGTGACTTTGAGGTGAGGTGTTGGTCCTTTTTCTTTTTTCCTCTACCACTTTTGGATTCCTGGCTTGATGGCAGACAGAGCCAGTATAGGTCAGCATTCGTTGTACGGTAGGTGAGAGCATGAGACTGCATTTAAATGGGTTTGATTATAACAGAAATTCTGTTTTGGTGTGGTAACTCTTGTAACTGAACTTGTTGAGAACTTTGCTTAAACCATCAGAGGAAGAAACCCTGCGATTCTCAAGGTGATTCAAGTGGTTGAACTGTACCATGAAAACTGGGCATGTCTGCAGTTGCTGTGCTGCATTGTGGCCATAGTTATTAAAGTCATAAATTAAGTCATTTTAGGTTCCCAAGCTGTTTGTAAGTACAGTTAGAAAAACATGAGAAACAAATGTAACATTCCAAGTACTTGTTTCCATTTTAGGAGGCTTTTTTACAGTTCAGTCACAGGAAAAATAATGTTCTGTGTACAGCTGAGTTCAAGGCCTTGAAAACATTCAAATAAAAATGAGTGTCATGCAAATCTTAATTACTTACTTTAAAGTTTCTGGCTCATAAAACGTTTCTTTCTGAATTTGTGTAATTTAAGGCTTGTAAATCCAGGTTCTGTGAAATTTTTAAAGTGCCATATTTTTTTTAATAAGTCTTAAGTGGATAATAAAAGATAGGTAAATATTTTCTTTTATGTTCCTGTTGTATGGCTATGAGTTAGCTGTAAGTTGCCAGGATATGAAGCATGGTTCCATCAGCTGCGTAAAAGGCTTGCAGATTATTTTAATCTGAGTAGGCAAATTATTCTAAAAATCTTTTCTCTACCTGGATCGATTCTGATTTCTGAAGTCTTCTGTGAATTTGAAAGAGCAAATTGCTAAGTCAGGGTATAAAAGTTATGCAGGGAGGGAGAGATTCAACCTATGCATCAATAGAGCAGAGTCTTTTAGAAGCTTAACGTGACCAGCACCTTTGTGGTTCTCGTGTTTTCAAACAGTTGTTCACGTCTCCATCACTCTCTAAAATCTGCAGCGTGCATACAGCCTTTGGTATTGTGCTACAGGCAGCAAGGGAACTGCAAATTCTTGGTGTTGGAAAGGTGTCCCTGGGTCCATACTTTTTCAAAAAGCCCAACAACTTGGACCACTGCTGTGAATTCTGTATGCCACAGTAGATTGCATGGCCAAAAAAATGTTCTCACCAGAACTTTCATTTTCTGGATGAGCGGTACAGGGAGAGAGTGACAGTTTTGTTAGATGTAAGTTATGTCCTTTGAAAATATGCAAAGCAAACAAAGCAAAGATTAAGGTCTGTTGCTATAAACTCAGTCCACAGATTTTTTCAGAGTACTAATTATGTCTTACTGTTGTTCTCAGTTATTACTGAGAACCTACTTGATATTACAGAAGTGAAATAAAATACAACTCTACTCATTAGAGCAGAGAAGCACTCAGTTAAAAAGAGATGTTCCAAGAGCAAAGGCACAGGAAAGGAGGCTCCTTTAAGGCAGGCTGAATTACTTGTGCCTTGGCAGAAACATGCTGAACAAAGTGTTTCCCTTTGCTTCAATTACCAGCGAACATTTTTACTTCAACCTAGCCTCTGAATTCTTTGGGAGATAAATCCCTGCCTAGAGTATTTGTATTTTGATTGTTCTTTTCTCAGGATACATCAAAGATGCTCTCATCTTGAAATTTTGATCCAAAGGGTTTCTCCTTGCCTGGAGAAGGAAAAGGACTACTGGAAGCTAAATAGCCAAAGTTACATGCACAGTTCTCAGAGCTGTCATATCCCGAAGTGTACTGTAGGCTTTGGTATGACAGTAGCATTTAGAAGCTGTCAGCCAAGGACTGGGGTCCAGATCTTTAGGTTATAAATGGAACAGAAAGCCTGACCCTGCCCCAGAGATCTGCTCTAAGAATTGCATCTTCAACAAATTAACAAAATAAGTTTTTTCCATCAGAAACTCTTATGTTACTTTTTTTTTTTAAATATCTTTTTCTGAACTTGCCTGCTAGTTGCCTGGCAGATTCCAGTGTTCCTCTCACCGATCTGAGTAGCATTGACCTAAGACCTTTCCTTTTCTGGTGGGGTTTCCCCCCCCACCCCACTGCTTCCACATGTCCCTTGTCCTTATATTGATAGAGACTGAGATGTGGTGAGAGCAAAGCCCCGTGACGGGACAGAAGCTGTCTGCTGTGCTGAGCTGGGTCTGTCAGAGTGAACATCGCTCTTGGGGGTGAGGCTGGACCCTGGGAGGGGGAGTTGGGATTGTAGGAAGGTGGCAAAGGGCAGGCCTGGCTGCTCGCTTCTTCCTCAGTAGATCGCAGGCTTGTGAAGATCCCAGCCTGGTGAATCTTTCTTAGTTGGAATGAAGTTTTTCCCTTCTGAATAGTGGGAATGTGCCACAGTCCTGAGCTGCTTTGGCAGGAGAATTAGGTAGATGAAGGGAGGTTTAGTGAAAGTCCTTGTTTCTTCCCCTTCCCTTGCTGTTCAAGTGCATGCTGCGGGCAGTGGGGTTGCTGGATTGCGGGAAGAGTTGCAGAGAGGTCACTGTAGCTTTTGTGGCCGGGAGCTGTTGTGAAGACCTAAAAAGTTACTCATTTAGTACTGCCTGAGGGTTTTGTGTTTTCCCTGTTGAGCGGTTTTTAACTTGTGCTGCTGAGGCGTCCCGATGCTTGCGCTCGTTCTGCACACAGACTTGTCTGGTAGCCCGAGTAAACGCTGTGTGCCTGCTACCGGCTGTCCCGTAGTGCCTCACTCACCAGCATCGAAACGGAGCGGTGCTGCGGTTTGTAGCTGATGAATGGAGCTCCTTCCTCAGCAGGGTGGATGTAGTGTAGCTGTGCCGGTGCTACAGGTTATTGCTGGAGTAATGCTACGCGTGTGGCCTGCTCCCTGTGACAGAATTCGTCTCCTGCTCTGTCGGGCTGGTCTGCCAAGCTTGTGAGAGCAGAAAATACTGGGAGGGTATGGTGTGTGTCCTTTTAAAAGCATCCCTTAGCTTGAATAGTGTTAATAGGAAATAAATGTATATGTACTAAAAGAAGTTGATCATGTAAAAAAAAAAAAAAACCAACCAAACTAACAAGTCTATCTGTTGGATATAGATCTGCATCAATACAGGCATAAAGAAAATGTGTCAGTTTGTGTACAGCATAGTGAAAAAAAAAAAATAAATATTCCAGAGGCTGGGTTGGTAGCCCTCAGGCTGCACTTGTGTAACTTAACTGTGCTTAAACAGTGTTTTGAGAACGTATCTTTTGGAAAACCAATGTTAGTGAATGTTTTCTATGTAATCGGGTTTAGATACAACAGTCTAAATAAATCAGTGTAGTCAAGAGATTGATTTTGTGTGTAAATACAATGTATGTGAATATGTGAAAGATTATTTGAATTGAATCATAGGATGGTTCGAGTTGGGAGGGACCTTTAAAGCCCATCCAGTCCAACCCCCCTGCAAGGAGCAGGGACATCTCCAACCAGATCAGGTTGCTCAGAGCCCCATCCAACCTGGCCTTGAATGTTTCCAGGGATGGGGCATCCACCACCTCTCTGGGCAATCTGGGCCGGAGTTCTACCACCCTCATTTAAAATTTTTTTTTCCTAATATCTAATCTAAATCTACCTCCCTCTGTTTTGAAACCATTACCCCTACCCCTTTGAACCATCCAAAATCCCCATTGGCCAAGAAAGCTGATGTAAGTGCCCTTTCACCACTGGTTATTTTTTAAAACTACCTTTACATGATGCAATGAAAACTAAACAGGAGCTCTGCCTTTTTGGTGATGTGTGGGTTGGCTGTTTTAAAGTGTCCATATAAAATCCTTGGTTTCAGCAGCTTTAGAGCAAAAGTCACTGCTGCTACTTGGACATTATGGAAATTGTCTCTTTGATTATACACATCACAACTGCATAGTTTGTCTTCTGCCGTATCCCTTTTTGGTTCAAAATTGCATTAAATGGTATTTTGAGTCAGGACAAGTGGTTTCAAACTTTGCAGCCATTTTCCTAGTAGGATAGCAACAAGTCCTGCCTAGTAGGTGCTGCTCCTCAGAGGTTACGTTTGGCTGCAAATAGCAGAGCAGAGCCTGCAGAAACGGCCCAGCGGATAACGCGCAGCGTGGTTCTTTTGCCAGCAGAACCTTGTGTGGCGAGGGGCTGTTGAGAGGATGTGAGTGGAGAGCAGGGATGCACAGTTCCAGGGCAGAGCGCATGCTCCTTGTCCCCAGGGGAGCGAAGGGGATTTTTTGTTACTCTTGCATATCGTGCTTGTACAAGCAAGGACATAAAAATCTGTGCTAAATGACAATCTGTTTAAAATGACAATTTTTACATATGCATGAGGTCATTTTTTAAACCCTTACACTTCAACTGCCTTATCTGTGGTTATTTTTTTTTAATCCCTAAGTGCAACAGCGAATATGTTAGCAAAATACTCTAGCTTAAGTACAGAAATGAGGATTTTTATTTTTTTTCTTGCTGTTTACCATGTATCCAATTTTATCGTCTAATTACAAGTTCAAATAGAAAAACAGGAGCAGGTATTTTGGCAATTTTAACACTGGAAAAGCAAACTGTGCAGGCAAAACTGGTCAAACTGTGTGAGCAAATAAAAAAGCAGCAGAGCTGCAGTGGTTCAGTGTCTGCACGTGGTTTTTATGAAACTAGATATGAGCAATGACATCCTGGATTTGCCAACATTTATTAAAGCGCTCTGAGGGATGGAAGCTTTGTTTTGCTGTCCTTCAGAACGCTGAAATTGGAAACATTTTTTGTGTGTCGAACTCGAGTGGCTGCTATTTAAAAATGCAACACGGTTTGCCAGCCTGCCATATGCTCCAAACCAGGAGTGGCTGTGGTTTCTGTAAATGCACGCTTCGGGGTTTTTTGTTTCAAAAAAAATATTTCCTGTTGTACTTTTTTCTTTTTTTTTTTTTTTTTTTTTTTTTTTTTTTTTTTTTTTTTAGCTCAGGTGTCACATATTGAATATGTAAGTCCCTTTTATGAGTAGCTAATTTAAACAATATTTACCTTGTATGAGCATAAGATTGTCAAATGTTGTCTCTGCAGATTATCAGAAAAATTACAGCTGTCAGGCAAGTGTGAGAGGAACAGGGCCAGCTGCAGGTGGAAGTCAGATTATCCCAGAGCCCTAAAATCAGTTTCTGACAGAGTTGTACCTGTGGGTAGAACTTGTTTCTGTCTGCAGTACATAAGCCTATAGGAAACATATGGTTGACTTACAGCTTAAACACATTCAATAAAGAACAGTAACATTTTATATTAGTTGAAGGCTCAGTTTTGGGTTGAGAAGGCTGGACTAATGTTTGCTGAGCGGCTCTGATTGTCCTGTTTTAAAGATGTTATTGCAGGATGCAGCTGGGAATACGAAATGGTTGGCGCCAGCTCTGTCATAAACTTGATCTTTTGCTATAAAGACAAAAGAAGTCTGGATTTCCAGAAGTATTGAGTATTCTTTGCTTTTGACAGAGTTTAAGCATGGTATTAGAATCCCTTTGAATTTTGTTGTAAAGGAATATACGAAAGATTCCAGTCTATAAAATGGGTTCATTGTGTCCTGATAACCTTTCTCTTCTCTTCCCTAGGGAGAGGTTGGAAGTGGGATGTTGCCAGCTGGCCCAGCTGGAGCACACCATTAAGCAGTGTCATGCATCGGTTCAGATGGAAGCCAAGAGCAGGGGCTGGCTGTGACACGTGGGTCAAGGTTTGGAGCTGTGGTGCTCACCCCCTGTGTTTTCCTTACCCAGACAAAGTCTGACTCCTCAGGGGTGTGTGGGGGGGAAATGCTGGAGGAGTCAACAATCTGCCTTCTTTTTTCTTGATGGTTCTGGCTTGTGTTTGAGTTGAAGGAAAAACCCAACCAGTTACATACAGACATTAAATGTCACAATTTCTGCTGAGAATCATAAACAAATAGAATTGACTGTCTCAAGTGAGGAGCTCTGGATGGATACAGCTGGTTTTGTGTACAGCAGATGTGCTGGGCTGAATGACGCGTTTGTGGTAGGAGCTAGTTTCGTTAATGGTTCTATAGGAAAAATCCAGGTAAGGCATTTGTTTTGCTGGTACTTGAAAAGTGACAATAAAAAAAAAAGAATGTATTGTGACACCTGGGGGTCAGAAAGGAAAGCAGCTGAACGGAGCGCGATACCCGTGATGCTTGTACCCCTACAGACACGAAGGACTGAAACACAGGTGCGATGTATTGTATGTAGTGCTCTGTATAGAAGGCTTAAGGGAGGATATAAAATGGGCAAAGAGATGGATGGATGCTCATTTAAAAAACAAAGCAACCAACAACAAAACATGCAGGTGGGTTTGTCTTGGACCTCTTTTCATAGGAAAGTGATGTTTTCCTTTGTTAAAATATCCACTTAATCTTCATACAGCAGAACACGTTGGGAACTTTTTTGGAAAACTCATTCTTCTCTTTTGCCATCTTCTCCTGCAGAGGCATGAGCAGCTTCCCCTCTGTGGGTTACACCCCCCAGCTCCTCTGAGCTCTGCTCTGCAGGTAACAGCTCTGAATGTACCCTTGGTTGCTTTCCAAAACTGCTTGAGGTCCATGAAACTTTCTAAAAGCCATTTTCAATGCTGCTGTGGCCTTTAAAGCTACCTCTTCTGTGTATCTTTTTGTACAGAGATGAGCTGATTGGCAAAGTTCTAGAAGTGTTTATTTTGATATTAACTTTTGATGGATGTATTTGTAAAGTCTTTATTGTAAAAAGCAAAGTTATTGTTACAGTAAATGGCCTTTAATTCTACCTGGCAGTTTCTGGGAAGAGCTCTGTTCTCACCTTCCCCAATTACCGTGGATGCCAGTTTGATGCAGTTCTTGCCGCCAGACACTTGTAAGTCAGAGGCGTGGGTTGACACAGGTACTGTTACGGCACAATTCATTGTAAGGGCTATTTCCATTTGCTACCCCACAACTGTGGGTAAGTAGGTACGTCATGTTCAAATAAGCTTATGTCAGCAATTCATATCATAAATCTATCTGGGACACTGGAACAACTTAAGCACATGCTGTCTGTCTGCCTTAACTCATTTGATACACTTAAGGGGAAGACAACTGACACAGGAAGACAACTACTTTAGATTTTCTGATACCGACTCTCCCTGTTCAGATGTGCCCAGCTTTACAGCTTGGAATAATCAGTAAACAGCTTTGGTGTGATGTTTTCCTACTCCAGCTTGTAGCTGGCTGCTCCTGCCCTGTCAGCAGGACTACTTGTGTGTTAGGTGCAATAAGCTGCAGCTGAGGGCTGTTACTAGTGTTGGGATCAAAGTGCTGTAGGAAACTAAGAACATGCTGGTGACTGAAAATGGTGCTGCCACTGGTGGCTTAATTTCTTAAAGCTGCTTGATGAATGCTGTGGAACACAGCTCAATGAGCAGATTGAGTTTCCTACAGTGGTGTTGAGTGTCTTCTTCACCAGTGTTTTGCATTTTTTTTCTTCAAGTTCACTTGACCCTTTCTCATCTAACCTCTGGAGCACTGCACTTAAATTTGCACAGAGCTTTTAGCAAGATGATCCAGAAAGCAGCCCAGCTGTAGGTAAATCTCCTTGCCACACCAGCGGCCATGCTCGGTATTTCAGGAGGGTAAGTCTCAACAAGGCAGGCAGGAGGTGGATGCGGCACTTCACTCTCCCATTTCTGCTCAGCCCAGACTACGTTAAAGACCAAGACACAAAAACTGTGGTGCAAGGATTTCCCAAAAGGTACCTTTAATGTGTTTGCAGCAGCAGCAAGCAGTCAGTGCTAGTTTTGGCACCAGGAGTTAGATGTGCAGCACTACACATTGGACACCAAGTCATCCTAACCAACATTTATCCATATGAATAGAGAAAGTGAACTAAAACATAGTACTATGAGCACACAGGAAATCAAGTTATTTGTGTTCTAACACACTTTCAGCTTGTATTAGAAAAATAAACTGAAGACAGTTACTCATCAGATGAATACATTTTCATTGCCAACTGGAAAGAGTTTAAAAACCATGAGAAAACCCCCACACTGAAGTTTTTGTTTTACAAATGTTAGCTCACCCCTAGTAACAAAACTGCTGTACAGAAAGCACCCTCTGCATTTTTGTCAAAATATTTGGAGCCAAAATAATTTTCCCAGCCTACAAAGTCACAGCTATGTTATGTTCAGAAACTCCATTCTGCTCTAAGGACTGTGTTGCATACTAAGTTACACTATTGGAGCAGAGGCAGAAGCTCAGAAGCTCACATCCAGTGGTAAAGCTGTTGTCCCACTCAGTCTCTATGAACTCCAAGGTTGTCTCTTTGCTTCAATAACCATGTCTCCACCCTTTTCATGTCAACAGATAAAATACTCTGCTGAGTATATAAAAACTGTTATAAAAAGGCAATCATAAAAGATAAGGTAGTGGCAGGCATGTTAGCTTTTTTTAATAAAAAAAATAGCCATTATACCTATTTAAATAAGGCTTCTTGTTACAGCTTGTTCCAGTTACTGAAGGAAAACAAGGCCTGATGAAAAGAACGATCCCCCCATAACCTCACACTTCCTGCCCCAAGAACAGAGCCTACAGGAAAAGTTGTTTAATGTGCAAAGTGACAAAACAAACACTGGGGGAAGCTCCTGAAGTGATATGCCCAGGCTACTTTCTCTTGTATTATCTTCAAAAAATCTTTTAAAAAAACCCCTAAAACAAAGTTCTAAAATACACAAAAAAATCCCTTCATCTTGATAGTCTTTCCAAAACAAATATGTACAGCACATTAATATGCAATATGCAAAAGCTCTGTGTTGCTGTTGGCAACATCTCCACCCTCCCTAACCCTATTCACATGTGTACCTCTATCCTAAAACACAATTACATCACTAAGCCTGTTAGTTTGAAAAGGGAATTTAATTCACTTAAAATTTGTAAATTTTTGTGTAGGGGCTCCATTTGTTTGACTCTGGATTGTAGACTTCAACTGTGTTCAGGAATTCGTTGCCATCAAAGCCCCCGACTGCATAAATAGTGTTTGCCACCGCTGTGATGCCAGCGTTGCTCCTTGGGGTAGTCATGCTTCCCATCACCTTCCACTCGTTCTTAGCTGGGTCGTACATCTCCACGCAGCTCACCGCGTGAGAGCCGTCAAAGCCTCCACCAACAAAGAGCTTTCCTGTCAAAAGGAAGTGAATGGTTCACTGCTAAGCACCAGCTATGTCGCCAAACACAACCTCCTTTCTGGGGAGACAAGCCAAGGGAAAGCAAAGGAATTTCTGGTTTTCTGTCAGAAGCTTCTGCCTCACTCAAGGTCTGAAGTTACAGTATTGACCTGCTTTGGGTCTTTTGATCATTAGAACTCACTGGAAGTTATTTCAGAGTAAGTGCAAAGTCAAAATTCAAAAGGATGCAATTCTGGAAGCTGCCTGGTGACATTCTGAAAAGAAAGGGGTGGAGGGGAATGCCAAACAAAGGCAAGTTTGGGTTTTTTCTGGTTACAGTTTTTAATTAAGTTGGAGGCATAGCCAGGCTCTGTCCTATTGTCTCCTCCCCAAGAAGGAACACAGCTTTGCAATCTACTTGCGTCGTAGTTTAACATGAAAAATTCCTCAAGCACAAGAGGTTGCTTGAGCCTGCATAAGCCTACCGTCATGAACGGCCACTCCAGCTCCTCGTCGAGCCACGTTCATGGGCGCAATCAGGGTCCAAGTGTTGTTCTCTGGATTGTAACGCTCCACGCTGTTCAGGCAGTTCCACGACTCCGCTCCCCCAATGATGTATAAATATCCCCCCAGCTCACACACTGCAGACTGATGTCTCCCTGCAATCAAACCCCAGGAGTTAGAGGCCAGCACAGGAGTCGTGCACTCACAGTTTGCCACAGCAGCTGAAATCTAAACCGGTTTTTTGTTTGGTTTTAAACCTGAAGTTTTACAAGTGTCCTTTTCTCCCCACCGCAAACTACACAGCAAACTTACGGATGTTAAGAGGAGCACAGCTTGTCCAAGATTTTGTTACAGGATCAAACACGTCACAGTTCTTAAGTCCCTTTTGGCCATAAGGATCTGAGCCACCAACAATGTACAGTTTTCCATTCAGGGCACAAACTCCTATTCATACAGGAAAGAACAGTAAGCAAGCTAATAAACAAATAAGGACAAGAAAAAAACAAACAGTGGATCCACTACAGATATGCTACCTGCGTTGCAGCGGTTCGTTCTCAGTTCTGGTACAGGAGTCCAGTCATCTATTTCTGGCTCATACATTTCTCCACAGCTCAAGTCATCTGAGTGGCCATTTGACCCACCCACAACATACAGCTGCCCCTGTGTGGAAAAATTAAATACTTGGTTCACGTATAACTACACAAGAATTCAGATCATTATCACTTCAGTAACCACGCAACTACAATTAAGCAATGCCCATTACCGTCTTTTGAAGTCTGCGCTCTTTCTCCCACCTACATTTACATGACATCGCATTCCATCCGATCCCCACCCACTACACACCATTAAAACTGCCATCTGGAACCGAGCTCTGGGTGTTCTCATCGGTGCAAGGAAAGTCCAAGTATCCTTTTGGGGATCGTAGCATTCCACCGTGCGCAAACACTCCTCCCTGTTATAGCCACCTAAAAGCAAAAGGTTGGATGACACCACGTTTCCAAAGAGCAGCAGCTTCGATGTTGACAAACACTGACTCTAACACAGCGTACAGAGTTAAGAAGCCACTGTCCACCCCTCAATCCCCAAATGAGTAAGTTGTTAAAGAACTCTTAGAATTTCTCTTACCCGCAGCGATTAGCTTCCCGTTAAGTTCAGCTGTGCCCAATCCAGACCGAGCATACTGCATTGGAGACATGAGCTTCTCTATAATATCGTTCGGTTGAAGCTCAAAACTCAGACTCTTCAGCAGTCGCGGCGTGCTCGTGGGAGAGCTCTGAGGGCTGTTCCGGCCATGCAGGAATATCACGCACAGCACACCATCCAGAACAGCAAGACACAGATACGTGTTACCTGTCACAAGGAGAAAAGGAGAGACCACCAATATAATAAAATTTGCAGTGAATTGAAGTGAATGCCACCTGGGGTCTTCTGAGCATGCTTCTCCCCTTATATGTGTGAAAACTTTATTTTTTCTCATTACTGGTTCCAAGTGTTTGCCTAGTTACTGAAAAAGATGAGTTTTACATGAGTTATAGTGCTCAAAGGACATAAGACAGCAACTGAAAGGCACGCTAAGAGACAAGTCTCCTCGCACACACACAGCTAACAGCTCTGTTAATTGATCAGACTGCCTATCTCCGTAGGACTTTCTGGGTAAATTATACACACCATGGGATTTGGAATGGCCCTGTCGATACGGAATCAAGATGTAAGCGATCCCAGTTTGGCCCCAGTTGCATTAGAAACATACCACAAATTACTGGGCAAATTACTCTACTTGTATCACCAGTAAGAAAAAGCACTTCTGCATTTCTTACAGATGTTGAAGAAAATCCCTAGGGAGTGAGAGATGGTAGGTGCATAATACCAGACAAACCCTGCCCCAGTTACTCACTCGAAGTTTTCTCTGAAGCAATGATTTTCCACTCATGTTTAGGACTCTGAACAGTGGCATTTGGAGAAAGACTTCCAGAGGAGCTGCTACTAATCTGCTTGTGATCATTCTCACGCGGTGGCTTCTTCTGCAAAACCAAAAGGCAGCTACAGAAACCTAGCCAGAGACCACACCTCCTTCTACCTTTGCTTCTCTGAGCTAATATATCACTATTCGAGAGAACACTTAGTCTACCACCTCTGCAGAGTATCATTTATAGCACACCTACATTTTCAACAGAACATCTTGCCCACTCGGCAACAGCAGCCAAAAATCACCCTACATCTTATCTTGGTACTCATCTCATCCTGTGAGTGCACCTCTACACTGCTAGTGTCTAACTAGAAACCACTTCAAATTCCTAGAAAAGAGTATGCATTACTGGCACGATTTTCAAATCTACAGAAAAACCTACATCTGTTTGGAGAGAACTGATCTACAAACTAGAAGCCTCACTCACAAGCTCTGCTTCTGGAACTGGAGTTAATTATGTAATGCTATTTGGAAGGGAATTAGCTATTCTCTTCATTCCCTAAAGAAAAATTAATTGCGCCTCAGTTCCTCTGTGCTCAGATTAGCTGTTTCTTGGATTTGACTCCCTTGATACTTCCCACTAACTGGAGCTTTCTCCTTTCTTTTCTTCTTCAATTAATTTTATGCTGTAGCTTACATTAATTTTGCTCAATTAAGAAAAAAACCCAAATTTCACATTTCAGACTAAACTGCACAGTTAGTTGTTCAGGCTTTTTCTGAACTGTAAGAACCAAACACAAGAAGTTAACATTCTGTCTGTCCTGTTCAGCATCAAAGTTTATGACCACAGTACCAGGTCTGCAGTGCTTGCACAGTTCCCTGGAGTCTGATCTCTATGGAAACTGTCATAAGGCTTCTGAAATACATCATCCAACTCAGGTAACTTTGCACAGAAGAGTTTGATAGCTATACTCAGCTCACCATAAATATAAATTCATTTGTGGATAGCATTTTTGTTATTTCTGAATCTTCATTCAATTAACAGCCTAGTCCCTTATGATCCTTAAATTGCCTCGGCAGTGACAGAAACAACAAACTTTTGTAATTCAAAAATTTAAGTTACAATTTTTCCAGGACTGTCATCTATGGTTTTCTGGTGTCAGTTTTCTCAACTGTTTAGAATATCTAAAATTGGCAATTCTTATTATCAGAAAGGATTTAAAAAAAGAAAAAGCTGATAACTCTATTTCTGAAAATGAACATTTTGTTCACCTCTCAGCATTTAAGTATTACAAGGAGTAGTATCCAAAGGTGGTGAAGGCTTACTAAAAACAATTAACAAACTGGAAAATTAGCTGGCTTTTTGTTTTCCTCTCTTTTCACTTTTAAAATCCACATTCCAGGATGGAGAGTGTTTTACATAAACATTAGCCAAAAATCTCAAGAAGTATACTTTTGTATCAGCACATTCTGCTGTTATGAGTTAGAACATTACAATGTATTTGCTTCTAACTCAGTGAATTTAAACAACCTTTATTTGTATAAAGCAGCTGATACTTTACATCTATTAGCCCATATTTATTCCTTCTTTCTGAAGCAGGCTCCACTGTGCTAAGCTGTGTGTTTTTCAGGAGTTGAGAATTACTGTAATTGGCTAGAATGGAAAAAACAACCACCTCAAAAAGCACAAGACTGATGCGTACACCATCAAAGCATCTGCTGTCTCTAGATCAGATGTTATCTACTGCTGCTTTTTTAAATCACTCTTGCACATAACCACTGCAGCTGAACAAAAGAAATGGATGCTGGCAGCTGAAGGATTAGACCTTACGTCTGGAATCTTTTTTCTGTGCCAAAATTTAACAGATGCATAAGCCATTCTCCCTTGCAAGCCAAGCAGTCCACAATTCTTTACAGTCTCTTGAATATCTCTCCACAGCTGACTGCTTTTCTACCTCCTCTTTCTTCTAACAGCCTTATTTATTTTGAAGTCAAACCTAAAGCACTCCGTTTTGCAAAGACTTAGAGTCAGTCTGACGAAAAACCAGAAGCAGAGACTAAATCATCGCCTCCAGCAGTTTTGAGAAAGATACTTTCTCATCATGAATTTCTCCATTAAAACCACTGCCGCTTTCTCTGCTACAGTACACAAAACTTCAGGTGTGCTGTACACTGCTCCAGTCTACCTGGGGTTACCTCAGGCTGTCTGCAATTTGTACCTGCACAAACTGAATGTGGTCATCATCACTGCCATACACCTCAGCCTGTCCATCTAGCAGATTTCCATCAAGCAGCTTGTGATCAGCTGAGTAGTACAGCGTTTGAACCTGCAAAAACAACAACAGAATACCCATGTGGCCACCGTCGCCATTGCTACTTAGCTACAGGCAGATTACAAAAGGCAGTCGCCAGCATACTTCTCGTCATCTCAATCTAGCAGAATGACAAAACTAAAAGGAAGCAGATGTCACGGTGGCAATCTTCAAATATTGGATGAAGGCTCCTTACTTTCTCAGCTTGAGAGAAATCTTCATTTTCCAAGGACTTCTACTGTTTTTCCAGCACAGAAACATTAGACAAGCAAGAGGCACATTAATTTGCAGAATTACACAAATTCACAGTCTCATGCAAGCATTTTCGTTATCCCCGCAAACAAGTTTTCTGCTTTGAAAAATACACATATTTATCTTGATCCAAAAAAGTTAAAGAGAAGCCAACAGTGGACTCTAAAAGAAAGGTACGGGGATGAGGGAAGGCAACACAAATTTAAGTTCTGGATGAAACTGCTGTCCACAACTAAACATCAGATGCAACCGTTTCACTGAAATGCATCTGAATGTCAACATGATCAAAGCTTTTAAAATCAGGTATTCCAAAAGGAAAGATACACTTGAGAATATACGACAGTATCAACATGTACTTTTGCCTATACAAGTGTTTCCGAAGATCTATTGTGCTCGTAGTAACAAACTGGGAAAATTCTCGTCTTTCACAGGTTTTCGTAAAGTCCATTTGCTCCAGCCAATTAAAAATCTAGGCTTCCCACTAATTTTTCCATTAAACACTGCCCAGGCTACATCTAGTATTAGTATTCATGAGTAAAGCCATTTATAACACACAACTTTTAAAATAATGTATCCTGTAAAGGAGTAAGTAAACACCATTAAATCATCATCATCGTTCTCTGCCCACAGCGGATTTTCTTAGGAGAACTGGGGCAGGACTGCTGCTTCTGTACGTGTCAATACACTTGAGGTTTCTTCTTGGTTCTTCAGCCTTGGTATCCTAGTTTTGTTAATAAACCTATGGGGAGATAAATCAACGGGGAGGAACAACCATTAGAAGCTTTTACCTACTTTGCATTTCAAGCAAAACCTGCAAAGGAAAATATCAAGAATCTACAGCAAGTTTCAGTACCACCTCCCCAGTTCTAAAGCAAAATACATGCCACTTTGAGGTTACTATACAGCACATAGTGAGCAAAAAAGGAAAGCGGAATACCAGACTGAACAGTTCATTCAGCTCACCTGAACACCCCCCCAGTTTCTCAGCTTAGGGGTACCTACAGTAAAATTTAAATTCTTTAGGGTCATTGTTAAAAAAGTGGAAAAATAAAAGAAAAAAAATAAAAGAAAAAGGGATCATCCTTCACATTGACTTTTTTTTTAAAAAAAGAAATACCAAAAAGATGTTTAATCCCATTTTCTTAAAGACTAACCTCTTCCATTAGATCTTCCAGGCTGTCTCCATTCTCCCAGATGCTGCGCTGTACCCAGTTGATTACCTTTGTGTACAGTTTGCCGTTGCTGGGTAGGCCAACATTGTCTTCCAGCATTACTTCAAGCTTGAATTAGAAGAGGAGAGGATGATTTACTCCATAGGCATTACGCTTGGATTTGCAGCATACTGTACTTTACATAGAGAGCATTACCCTGCCTTTACCAGAGAGCTAGAAAACAGCATCTAAGAGGAGCTTTCAGCCTGCGCCACTGAAGCTAGGAAGAACATTTAAGTACAACTGTAGTTATGTTTTATACCTAGAAAGGATGATCATATGTATTCTCTACAGTTAAGGGTCACAGCAGTATGATTATACAGATCCAGTATTTTTACGTTGTTGGTAAATGCCAGTGCACCAAGTTTTCCTACTCCCTAAAAGGAAGCCGTAATAGTTGTTCCTTGTGTTGCTTTTTGGACACCACGTACCAGAAGGAAGTCTACAAACTGAAGCTAACCTTTAACCGTGGAAGTTTGAGAAATTCTTCCTGTTCTGAAATCTGTAAAAGATGTTCCTGAATGTAGCCATCGATCTTGTTCAACAAACGTGAGTCTCCCATACAACTTGCAAAGTTTCGGTAAGAGATGCAGCTCTGAACATCCATCTTGGAGAGCAAATAGTCACCACAAACCTTTTCAGAAAAAAAGGCTGCATCTTAGTTTACAAGTAGGTTAAGATTTTTGTATTTTTAAGTTATCCACCCCAACATAGAGCAACAGCTGTTTTCTAACTGCAGAGTAGTGACTGTTGTCATCCCACTATGCTAGAGCTGTAAACGAAACTTTACCTTCCTTAGGAATATAGAATCATAGAATAGTTTGGGTTGGAAGGGACCTGTAAAGGTCCTTTAAGTATGCGTTTATTCAAAGAAAAAAGTCATACACATTTGAAAGCTGCTCATATACATTGACCCCATGCTTATCTGCAGTCAGATGAAGATAAGAATCCCAATTGCCTTGTCTAAGGTATCCCCGTTTGAGGCAAGAATATTTCTAAAGTCAAGCTCTACCAAACTTATGTTCAGGAGTGCGTGAATTATTCTTTTTTCACATTATCACTGCCATAGATTTACAGGTTTAATTTGACCTCCCAACACAATCAAGCAAACCATCGCTTCCACAAACCTGAAGCTAAGCAGCCAGCTGTGATTCTGAAGCCATTTTGCTTACGCAGGTGCACAAACAGAGTTTTATCTTCAAAGATCCCTTCAGCGCAAAGATAATACAAGTGGAAGCAATACGTACCGATGTCACTCAAAATCAACACAATGCTAATAGAAACTTATCACTTTTTCCACTGAATCATCATTAACTCCACAAAGCATAATGCTGTCAGCCTGTGAAAGCAGAACGGACTTCCAAAAGAGCCGAGATCTGTACCTGCTTAACTCTCTCCATCTTCAACTTCTTTGCTGCAGAGTATACATCTTTCACCAGTTCTTTATCAGCTTTTAACCTATTAAAGAAAGATATTTATCTTCATTATTTTCGTTTTTTAAATTAAAATCTACTCTCTTTAGTTTCTGGGAAAACCACTTACTGAGCAGTATAGGCATAATTCAACAGAACTTCAACAGCTTCTGGATTGAGATCATCGAATTTAACATGGGAAATTCCATGAGAATCACTATCACTATTGAAGATTTCAAACAGATAGGGGCTGCAGCAAGCTAGCACGGCTCGGTGCGCCAACATCTCATGTCCGCATACCTATATTTAAAACACAAATAAGAAACTCACATGCTGGTAAAAATTTTTTTAAAGTACGTTTGTATTATAATAGTGTGAAGGCCTACGCAAGTGAATGTCACAGTTCAAATCAATTTTTCAAATCAATACACTCTCCAATTTACATCAGCTGAAAAAAATGTTAGTGTTGCTTCTCTCAAAGTATATGTTTTTTTGTTTTTTGTTTTTTTTTTTTTTAAGAATGCATTTTTCAGAAAAAATCCGATTCTAAAATCTCATGCCTCACAACCAGTGAGGCACGCAGCATTACAGTGTAACAAAAGCCCACGGCATTCAACCATCGTACTCAGACAGAAAAAAAGTACCTGGAGACGGACATCGCAGAACTGGCCACTTTTACGCAAGGCATTTAGTTTGGCAACAGATGACTCGATGAAGTTTTCATCTTCAAACATCAAATATCCATTAGGAATCATTTTGGTGCTGGTCTGGCTGAAAGTATAATGTATAAAGTTTAGAGGTACAACATTTTTCTTCAATATAGAAGTACTACTAACACATTGTTTGCAAACAAACGTTCATGGAGAATGAAAAAAAAAATCCATCTCAAAAAAATAGCCTAGAAGAGTACTGCTGCTGCTGAGTACATGCAGACAAGAATACTTTGAATTGCCTGGATGAATGATTTTCAGAGAGTGAGGCCACAACTCTTAATTCATCCGCATCATTTCAGCAGGTAACAACACAAAACTACATGCTGAACCTGTGCTAGCTCCATGGGAGCAAGCTGGAAACTGCAGGATTAAACAAGAAGCTTTATTCCCCTCCATAAAGACTAGATTTGGTAGATGTATCACTATTTTCTGCTTACTGCATGAAATCTGTCATACTAGTCAGCTTCATTTTTTGCACAGACCCAAAACCAACTACAGTGAAAAATAAGAACTGATAATTTCAACTAGACTAGTGGAGTAGAATAATAGCTATAAAAATATTTTTTTTTAATTTTATTAGTAATGACTTAATTAAACATTTCAGAGTAGCTGGAAGTCATGCAACAAGTCATCATGAAGTTAAACCAACTTCCCCTGAAGATCTTGCCCGTATACAAACACAGCACTTCAAGTAAATTGGACCAAGCCTTGAAAAACAACATCAGGAAACTAGCATTTGGAAGCTATTTCATAAGCCATTTAATTGATTCTTTTTTTAGCTAAGCACTTTTAGGAAAAGTCCACTTTACAAACAGGAAGCTAATTAAGAATACTAAAATATGACGCTGAAGTGACCTAATGAATTTGAAATAATTTAAAAAAAAAAAAATCGTATTTGGAAGTTTGAGCTGCTAACATATGCAAAAAAATTCCTCAACAAAAAAACCCAAACAAACGAACCCCAAAACAGAAAAAGTAGACAGTCAAAATCAGTAATAAAAATAGCTAGCCCCACACAAAATAATTCTAGTGTTAATCTGTATATTCTAAACTCACTACTGAAAGTATTTGACCCTAAACTGGCAACAATAATCTTACTTACAAAGATTATTATCCATTTGCATACACTTTCATTTGTTGTGTTTTATTAAGCAAAATCTTGCTGTCATTTTAAGTCACAGAATTCCAGCAAAACTTTTAACTATTGTACATAAAACTAACAGTATCAACTTACCTAGCAAATATATTACTGTAAATCTTTGACTGGGAAATCTTAAAATAATCCAATGGTATCACTGTGTTAAAACAGAGCACTTCGGATTCAGTATCTTCTGACAAGGAAGATGTTTGTTGAAATGCAAAAACAGACGTGTCTTTGCAGCTGCAATATGGATTCCAAAACTATCAGGCTTGAAGATGATGTAATAAAGTCCTTAAGAGCTATAGACATGAATTTCTTCTGTGATAATCATGCATCATAATCTGCAATAAAGGAGAAGTTATAAAGTAAGGACAACAAATAGTACTACCAGCTATTTCAGATGAAACTTTAGTACTGTCTTAAAGTATCAGTTCCTGACGCAACAAACAAGTTTTTCTCCACAAAAACTGCCTGAAAAATCCCATATTGACACCAATACATTCTTGTGTCTAACAAGAGGTCAACCACACCGATTTTTATACCCAGAGACAAGAAAAGGGCTAAATTAGCGCTTACTTTTTCTATCAGGAGAAATGAATCCCATTTTTAGACAACTTCTTATGAACTCTAACCTTTAGCACCTCCTATATGTAGATTGCTTACATGAGTAGATAACAAATAACACAACATAAATTAATACATTTTTTAAAAGAAACCAATCCTCCTACCTTTTGCTTTTCCTGTACTCATCTACTTATATCCTTCTTCTACTGAATGCCTAAAACAGACTGAAGATGGATTAGGGACACATCTGAAATGACTGGGCATGTCTCCAGTCCTTGGTATTTAAACAATTATACAGTCAGAAATCGCTATTTTGATGGTAATCTTCTTTGATAAAAAGCTTCTTCGCTACCCTGCAAACAGAATCTGTTAAGTTCTGGTCAACTTCTGCACTGGCAGTGCAGACCAGGGTAGCTCTGTTGGGATTCTGCATGTGAGCGGGCTGTTTATGCCGGGCTTTTTCAGGGAGGGGAGAAGGGCAGGAGGAGGAGCAGCGGGGAGGGAACAGGCAACAAACACCCACTCTGGAACTTTCCATGACCCCGATGCCACCTCGAGAAAACATGGATCACTTCATCCACTTGAGTTCCCCCACTGCAGTTCCAAAACTATATTTGTATCTACAGATTAAATGCCACGTTGGGAACCAGGTTTTCTAAAAATAGGTGCAACTCATTTCTCCTCGTCAGAAATTAAAAGTCACCTATGTTGCAGGCAAGAAAGCCTCACAAGCCTACTGCGTGGCCAGCACTTACACACGGGATCATTTTGGCAGGAACTACTCCTCCTTTGTCCCGAAGTAGCTCAGCAGCTGAAGCATGAGGCTGATTCTCAAGAGCGGCAGGGGGCATCATCCCACAACACACCAGCTCTGCAGGAAAACTTCCACCCTTAACAGCTCCTTGCAACAGAACATTTCAGCCAGCAGATAACCAGGTAGAAAGAACTCATTCAGTTTGGCTGCTAGAACAGACACAAGCACATGCCTATAAAGAAGGAAACAACTGCTCCAGAGCAGCAGTGGTGTCTGTCTGTAATACAGTACCCCCTCAGGCAGGGAGGGCTACAGGAACAGTACGCCAGGGACTGCAACTTCCTACAACATGCTTTAGTCAGCATACTTTGCTAGGAAAAAATCTCCATAGGTTAAATGTATGCTCTTTTTATAATCCTACAGGCAGCTTATGAAACTGAAACCAAGCTCTGTTTACCAAGTATTATTTAACTAAGGATTTGGAAGTCAACACTTCTTCCCTTGTTGGTACAACTGGTATAACCTTTTCACGTTCTACAGCAAACAAAACATTAAACTTTTTAAAAACAGACATCCACACAGATGTTTGTCAAACAGTCAGACATCCACACCTTCCCTAAAGACTCATCTCACCTGAAACATTCTGTTGTTCAAAGATGCAAAGGTATTATTTCAACACAAGTGTTGTAATTAATTAGCTTAAAAAAAGTTTTAAGAATCTATTGGAAGGTACACTTCACCAAGACTATCCACAAATGTACAAGAGAATTATCACCAAGAGACCTCCAACTTAATTGTCTCAGATTTTAAACCTTCCATTTCTACTACAGGAATCACCCAGCTAGACCTACCTACCCAAATGCAGACCACTTTGGTGAAAAGGCTTGCACCAACCCAGTCACCACTGATTCTGAGCAGAAAGCAACACATTGCACATCAGATTATCCACCTTGCTCACCCGGGTTTTAAACCAGATTTATCTCAACTGCCAGATCTCTCAAAGAAGTTTTCTTGTTAACTGAGCAGAGGTCCGTAATTACCAAAGCAAATTAAATGGATATTGCTACCATAGTTCAGACAAACAGGCTACTGGTCTGCTCACGCATCACATTATGCATTCTCCCATTCAATATTCATGGCAATTGCTGTTAATTACCAGTACTCAGGCGCTGGGGAGATTTTGAGTTACATGACAACTATTCAAAAAATTTCAACTGAATTCCAGAATCATCCTTGCTCAGTTTACATTTCTGGGTGCGTTTTGTCATATTTTGCTGTAACAGAATAACTTTATTTCATGCACAGTATTTTAACTTCGCTCAATGTACTTGCTTATGACCTTCGAGACCTACAAAGGACAACCAAAATAATTCTGGATTGAAATGGAAGATTTGTCTTTTAAAGTCCTTCTTTGTGCATGAAGTCAAACCCACACATTTTGCATTTATGCATCTAATAGTATTGTCCAATCTGAATAGCTAGGAATTCAAACGTCTTCATTATTGCCAGGAAGTTTCAATACTGTTGTGTGTGAACCATGGCTAATATTACTACTCAAAATGGCATTAAATAGCACAAGCATACTCATTGCCTTCTGCCTTCTTTTTGGTTTGGTATGCTACTGCTAGAACAAACACCAATCAACCAAACTTTAAGGAAAAGTCAAGAATGCTGCATTTTCTGTATTAAAGGTTGTAAACAGGTACTGTAAACAAATTTCTTTCTTAAATCAAGTAACTAAGTAACTTTGTAATTACCTTTTTTCTCCCCCTTGCTTACACTCCCATCTAGCTCACTGCACAAGAATTGTCAGTGGCTTTTTTTTTTTTTAATTTTACAGGATTCTCAATTTTTTTAAACCAAGTGTGATGTTCACAGATTGCAGTCAGCTAGGCAAAGTAAGAAGCCTGATGCCTCTGAACTGTTTATTTTTCAAGCTCCATGAAACTGCAATTATTGAAACATGTTAAAGCTACAGAATTAGCATGCAAGAATGAGAACACCACATTTCCATCTGAGAAAATTTTTATTTGAGAGTAGTCCTATGCCCTGCACTCGTTTTTAAAATGAAGCAAAAAAATAAGAGTGATCTAGAAACTCTGGATTTCCATTCTCGGTTTTAATATTAAAGACTGATACTGGTGTTGAGCCTGGAGGCCCCACCTTCAATCCGGAGTTGATCAGGCTGCGTGTAATACTGCAGGGGCCTGAGACAGGCAGAAGCCTTGGGGGACACGTGGTGCATTTCAGTGGTACGGCTATACCCAAGTACAGGAACAGCACGCAAGTTGCTCGACTTAAACGTAACTGTGTTCCCTAAACACTTACTGTTAGGCACAGATTGAGATTTTCATTTGCTACATACGTGTACCACTGGACCATGAAAGATTCACGGCTCATGGCACACTCGGAGATAAATTTGCTGCACATAACTGACTCCAGAAAAGGAATTTTCCCCTTTTAAACTAGTCTTTCCACGTAACTGTAAATATATTTAAAGATGCATCTCAGAAGGCTCACCTAAATAACGATACTGCCTTCTCATCCTTCACTTCGCTATCCTCTTACATGTATCTTGCAAATGCAAATACTACTGAACCATGATTAGCTCAGTTACAAGAGTAAATAAATGTCAGAATCAATACACTTTCAAATTGTTAATTTTGTTTAGAATTTAGGATCTGTTCTTTTTTTTTTTTTTTTAAGCAGTTGTTCACTGCAGAAACCATTCTGACATTTAAAAAAAACCTGCTGCAAGATGATTACTGTTGAATTTCTCTGGGATCTAAAAAACTGTTATTGTGCCTTAAGACTTTCCACTGCAGAGCCGCTTTCAGGGGACGTATGAGCTGCAGTCTCAGGTGAGGTACCAAGACAATAGGTCCCAGCACGACGTACTGAGGCAAAAGTCACCTTGCCCATGACCTAACACCACAGGTCATATTTATTTTTCCTCCCATTCAAGAACTCTCACCTTTGGACATCCATTGGTGTGTCCCATGTGCAGTATGCCATTAAAAAAGTAAACAAACCCCTCGCTTTGTGCACGTTTTGCACAAACTTTTTTTTCAGATTAAGATCCTACCTCTTCAACTCACAAGTAAAACTCTAACTTGGGGGAAGATACTTCTAAATCTTTTGATTAAAAGTCAGTACTTGCTTGGCACACCTGATTGACACTTGTTGTGACAACAAGTTGGAAACAAAAATGGAATTTAACACCACAGTTGGGGCTTTTCAGTTGCTGGGGGCTTTCTGGATTTCCACAGCCTAGTTCAGAAGAAATGTAGGTCACACCTATGACTACTTGTAGTCCATTACCTGTACCAGAAGATAAAACCAGACATCCTCAAAAACTTGCTTTCATACATTAGCGCTTACTTATGGTAAAAACACACAATCTTTTCATGTCTGAGTTTGCATTTGGGCAAAACATCACGGACCATGACGTATATCAACATACTGTACACACCATTAAACAGGCTCAGCTTCTTTACACCAGTGGTTTAAAATAAGACTCATAGAATTTATATAAATTTTATTTTGTATATTTACTTTTCAGTTGTTTTCCACTAAGTATTTAGTCTCATTGATAAGTATGATTTGTAACCAAAAGTGTTCTATTTTACCGCAAATCAACCTCAGTTGTTCTTTCCCCCACACCAGCGAGGAGAGGGGGAGAGAATATTTGTTATCACCAGCTAAGAACTGAAGGGGAAGGAAAAAGTACTATGGACATTTTCCAAAACCTTTTACACATAGTCCAAGAAGATGTAATACTTGGACTGTCCTCTATAGAGAGCTCTTTCAAACACACATTTATGTACTTCGACTTAAAAAATTTATAAGCAGCAGGTTTTATGCTGGAATGTTACTGTTCTTTCTACAACTCTCAGCTGTAACATACCAGCTGCCCATTTAGTACTCACTTCCAATGCTGTCCCCCCACGCTCTTGATAATATTCTCTCTCACTGTGTCTTAGCACTGATCATTACATCCCCTTCTCCATACTGGTTCTGGGTTTCCTCTTCTCCTTTTCCATCACGTTATACTTTTCATGTTGTTGTCATTGTCTTTATCTACACCTCTTTTTCTACCCTCCGCACTCTCTTAAAATCTGAGCTCTTTCCTATCCTCCCCCCTCCATGGGTTTATTTTTTCTACTAACACACACTTCCCGCAGTTCTTCAAACTTTGTCATTTGTCAGACAAACAGCAAACTGGTGGGAGTTTTTGTTTGTTTGTTTATTGTTGTTGTCTCCCACCCCTCATTCTGGCAGGTTTTGCTTTTCTTACCATCTCCTGCTCCTTAAGAACTCAAGCTGAGGAAAACAAAATGAGACCTATTTACAGAAGCTACAGTACTGTTTCCTAACTGGAAAGTATTCCCTGGCTGTTGCATCCTGTGCTCCAGGAGTTAGGCCTGTGGCTACAAAATCCGCTTTCTAAAATTAAACCAATCTCACCATCAAAGCACCACATCCTGCTTGGTTTCTTATTTTGTAGATCCCTGACAGAAGACAGTAAATGTGGCATCTACACACCCATCACTGGAAACAAAAAAAAAAAAAAAAAAAAAA
>WHYT01015252.1:77962-132786 GCA_009806455.1 Tetrax tetrax | reverse complement strand
AGGGGAGAAGCGGGGCGGCGGCGGGGCTGGCCAGCCAGCCTTCATTTCTCCTAGGTCTGGGCCACAAGCCCAGCTGGTTCAGTATTTTTATTTTTCAAAACTGGCGTTTCCTTTCCGCCTCAGCCGTGACTTCCTCTCCTCGTTTGAGTCTGTCCTTCAAGGTGTCGTATCTGCGTACAAAGACAGGTACCGCTTTACCATAAAATACCGTATTTAATACTGGAAACCCTCCATGGCGGCCTGTCCCGTGTGTGCGGGGGCCCAGGCTGCACTCCCTCCCACCTCTGGCTCCAGTACTCCTGAATCCTTCTGGAAAAGGCATTCTCCCATCTGGATGAGAAATATCACCCCCCGCTTTTTCACGATAAATCCTATCTTGCAAAGCAAAGTAGTTTTAAAACATCCCTGCTGATAAACGAGGGGTGTTTGAAGTCTTGTCTTCCTCGTTACGTGTTTGCATGCTAGATAGCGTAATGGGTTTCTGATTCATGGCTGGGCCCCGAGTGCTGCTGCAGTAGGGTAATAAATAAAACATGGCGCTGGTTGGAGTCTGAGGTTCCTTGCTCGCTTCCTGATTTTAAAGGCCAAGGTCACCTGGAAGGCAGCAATACACTTCCCTGCACTATTTCCCCTTGTACTTTCTCTGAATTCAGAGGTCACCTTGGCCAGAAACTAGGAGGCCTACAAGGGATTACGTTAGATACAGCTTCAGTGTCTCGGCTGTCCAAGGTGTATGACGTACGTGGTAATATTTACCCATTTCTCTAACATTCTTCCAGAATCTCGGTGGAGAAACATGTTTCAAAACACTGAAGTTGGATGATTCTGAGGTTTCAAGCACAAAGCGCTTCAAAATACTGAAAATAGTGGTCTTGTCTCATCAGAAGCGAGCAGAGGCATAAGCCGTAGGCGTACTCCTCAGCTCCACTGACCCCTCCGCTCTCTGGAGATGTACACGATAGTGCAGTGCCCAGGCTGCGGCTGGGCCCTCTCTTCAGTTTCTCATTTTGCTGGCAGCAAGCAGGACTGTCTCAGCTTCTCACCTCTCTCTGATACATTTCCCCTCCCTCCTCCTTTCAATTTTTAAATCACAAGCCACACCTCAGTGCCTATGTTCCCACTCCCTGATTTCTTTTTGAATGAAGCGTCTTACTAGGGCTGTGCTAATCAAAGGCACTTGTGGGTAAAGTTGGGAGGGAGAGGGAGGTGAAGACAAGAGACAGGAACTATGATCAAACATGCTAGGGATGTTCCTTAATTAAGTAAATCTCAGGATTACGCAACCTGCTGTTCCAGTATTCTTAGGAAAGGAGATGTCTTTATGAATCACCATTAATTTTTGTTATTAGCCACTGCTAGTGACGTCCAAGAGCAAGTGTAGCATCTTCCCGACAGCACAGAGTTAGCAGATGAGTGTTTCCCATTCTTTTCAATAGATCCCTGTGACAGGGGAACACATTTGGGACTGTGCAAACCGTGGCTAGGCTGGGAGCTCAGGCAGCATCTCCTTTGGGCCAGTTGCATTCCGATCACTCAAACTCATCTCCCACTGAAAACAAGGGTTTTTTTTCTGCCTCTTGCTTTGTGAAATTAGTTTACATCATTAAAACATCCTTGTTCCAGCTGAGATGTGACTGTTTTTCTTATGATGACAGAAAAGACTTCTATAACATGCAAATAAACTTTATTTCAAGTTGCTAGATACTTTGCAATCCTTCCCAAACTTACGCTAAATCTTAATTGATTTATAAAGAAGAACACTTTATTGAGTGGGATCGAGTTGATACCAGAGAATTGAGTTACTGGGAGCTGAGCCAGAAGAGCTAGTTAGCACACGTGCAACCACCAGAGCAGTGGAGATGTTCATTTGGGTCTTCGGTCTCCTGGTTTGACAACTGTCCTTCCCTATAATAGCGTTCCTGAGATGTCGAGAACACTTCTTTGACAAAACCACTTCTCTGTCCACACTGTAATCAAAAAAAAAAAAATGAACACTGTTACGCTTGTGGAGGCTAAAGATGTTCTGCATACCTGTTGTCTCCCACTGTGGACGATACAGTCCTCCTAATTAATGAATACAAAGTCCTCTCCTGGAAAGTCCTCTTGCTTCTCTTCCAAATCAGGCAGTTTGTAGGTGTCCCTGACTCTGATGTGGCTCTTCTGCTGGTCCCTGTCTCGCTATAAGGACCTCCAGAAGTCTCAGCTAAAGATCTAATGTCTGAAGGAAAGGCTGAATTTGCTAACTCTGGATATGGCAAGGGCTTAACATTAAACTCTGCTACCTGAGAGGGGAAAACACTCTATTTGGTGAGAACAAAACGTGTGCCTTGGATCGCTACATTAAAAATGGAGAAATTGTAGAAAAAAATGTTAGTCCTAGAAGTGAGAACAAGACCCGTTCTCATGTAAGCCACTCTACAGTATACCTGTAAATTTAGCGTGATGTAGCATTTCTCTTGGACACAGATTAGAGTAGCTCGGCGAGGAACACCAACTGAGTAAGGTCCGCTTTCTTTTAAAGAGAAAATCGTTTTTAGGAATGAACAAAATGTTTTGTGAAACTGAATACGATTTAGTGAAACATCATTTATTATGTAAATATTTAAAATATGTATAGATATGTATTGCGATTGAAGGGCACTTGTGTTCTCATAATTATCGCATCTACCAATCTACTCATTCCATAACTTGCTGCATTGAAGAAGGATTTTCGACAATCCGTTATAGTTGCAGAAATTCTTGTGTAGAACATGTTTTGTTGGTGTTTTGGCTCTCAGAGTCCTTAGCAGTGACATTTTTAATGGTGTTTGGGGTGTAGAGGCTGTGTTGGAATTAATGATCCGTGTTGGACGGTTTCCTGTAAATGCTGGCACGTTGTTTGCCATCTGACTGTCTGGGAACAGCTGCTCTGAGGGGGGCAGTTCATCTCCTTTCCTTTCACTATTCTTAGGCAAAGCAATGATCATCTTGGTAGAATTCTTTACTTAGGAGCAAAGATTGTAGGAAATTTAGACGCAGTATGAAGGAATGTTAAAAGGCCTTAAATTTTAAAGCCAGGTTCTTTATCAAGTCTCTCTTCATCTTTCTTAAACAATGTAAACAACTTTCCTTCTTCATTTCAGGAGATACCATTCTTCCACCACAGTGACATTCTTTTCTTTCAGCTAGTTTTGTATTGTATCGAAAACCAGAGACTGTCTTCCTCACCAAGGTTATAAATTTTGTCTTGTCCAATTTCCATTAAGCAAACAGAAGCCTTTTTAATTAATTCCATTGGATTAAGTCCATAGGAAACATACAGATGATTCTGACAGAATCACTAGTTAATGTCTTTAAAAAACCCCTCTTCTACCTGTCCTTGGAGGATTAATCCTGCAATCTCAAAAATACAGCTTTAAGGATGAAGCATCATGGGCACTCCCAGCTGCAAATATATCTTGCATAGAGAAAATAGCTACAATTTTTCTAAAAATACAGCTTTTATAGCTCTTTGAAGACAATTCTCACCATGCAACTCTCAGCAGATCCGTTCTGTGCACGGAGATATGACTTTATTTATGTTACAAGGTATTTTTAATTGACCTGGAACAGGTGTAACACCAGTTTGAAAGTACAGATGTGTGCATGCACAATAGTGTCCACAAAGCAGTACCTATCTTGTCATCATTCTCCGAGCAAACCAATCAAAAGTTGATACTCAGATCTAATTCCCCAGCAAACATGGTGGGAGATTTTAAGGAAACTTGCTTAAAGTCTGGTCCTTTGGACTGCGCATGCTCAAGAGCTTCTGAAGGGCTGGATCAGGAATTTGTCTTTAAAAAGATCTCTAGTTTATGGCTTTCCTGTAGAACTTGAAATTGTGTTACTGGTTCTTTAGGACTGTAAGCCTAGTTAAAATTAAATGAGCTCTCCTATGCTTTCCAGCTGTATTAATTTATGCTTGCTGGGTAGTGATACTTGCAAATATATTCTACTTGTTCATTATAAAAATGCTGACTTGTTCCATACACCTGTATGTCTTTCTTGCTTCTATAAGAACAGTTTCTTTGTCTGAAACATCCTGTTCAGTGTTACAATAAAAGGCTATAAATCAGTTTGCTCTTAAATTGTTTGCCTTCATGACCCCTAAGCTTTGTGCCAGCTTCTGACTGTGCATACAAGTAAGAGCTTTGTACTATTTGTCCTTGGTGTTGCATTCACAAAATATGTTTGTTGGCTCTGCCGCAGTCTGGTAGCTCCCAATTTGATTTTCCTTTTTTTTTTCCCCCCTGAAACCACATCATTGCTTTGACTCATGGTCCTAATTAAAACATAAAGGAGAATAATTTAGAGATTTTCAATTATGAGAATATTTCTTCAAATATTAGGAACGACAGCACTTGGAAATCTCTGGAAAACAAACAAATAAACACCTGATTGCCTCTAACCCAAAGGAAAGCTTTGTTAGTGTGGGGTCACGGAGGTGAAAGGAAAGGCGATGTGTGAGTGCCAGCGGCTGCCTCTTGTGCCAGAGAATCATTGACTCCTGTTATGCCATCGCAACTGGAAAAGGCTGCTTCTTGCCTGCAGTGTGTCACTTACGGTTCTGCAGACTCTTATATCCCTAATCTGGTCATTAAGTGATGAGTGTAATTAGAAAGACTAGAATACATGATTGGTAGCAGGCACGGTAGCAGGCACAGCGCCATCCTAGCAGATCGGGAGGTCATGTCTGCGCTCCAAGACAGACCGTTTTTATTCCTGTGGCTGTGAGGAACACGCTATCTGTCATCTCCACCTCCGAGTCAGGTTAGCTTTTAAAATAGCATAAAGGCTGTGAGTGCAGGAATGATAATGTAATGATTTATCTGCTTTTCTGGGAAAATAAAAAAGAACTAAATATCTTGTTCTATTGTATGCTCAGAAAATGTTCCAGGCAATGACCAGAGATTTGTACTACTAGGCCCAAAGCTCCTGTTTTGGGTAATTTTTTTTTTTTTTTTCAAACAAAGCTCTTTTTTGAGTTTTTGCAGAAGAACTCAGTGCACTTCAATTTTATTCTTTTTAATTAATGCTAATATCTAAAGCTAATGAGAACAAGATTGATTTGAGTTGGACTGTGCTTTTGTAATCTCTGCACAAACAGAAGAGTAGCATTATTTCTAAAGTCACTTTCACTCTACGTATATGTTTTAGCCACAATAATGCTATGAGTAACTTAGTTTTTAAAAATGAAGAGAAATGCAGAAAAACGTTTATGTCCTGTGAAAGGAAAGCTATTCTCATTGCATATCCATGCTAGCAGGAAGGCAGAAGGTTAATGAGAAAGCCTCCTTTAGCGTTGTTCTTGAGATGCACACAGGAACACACCAAAGAGGGCCTATATTGTTTCTGGATCAAGAGCAATTAATTAATCTTAAAAACTCAAACCACAGAAATTTACTGTGTAAATAATGGTGTCTTCACTCTGTGTTATGCTGCAGCTTGACTATCTGAAAAAATAACCCTCTTAAACATAGATCCTCTTTGGTTTCATCAACGTCAGGAGTTCATTCAACATGAAATTTTTTTGTTTGTTTGTTTAACATTTGGGACAGGTCTCTTTTATTGGTGTGATTTGTTTCCAAAAACATTTATGAGTGCTACAATCAAGCTGCTGTAGATTATGGATTTCAGTAGGGCTGAGAAATGCTTCCACGGAAATGAGATCTCTTTGAACTGAAGATAGAGTTTAGCCATCAGAGTTTGTGTTGAAATTATTTCTTTCACATGAGTCATGATACTTTGCAATTCTGTAATGCTTTCTGTTTGAAGAGCTCCCAACTGTATGTAAATTAATTCAGCAGCATAGAAATGCATAGGAGGAGATAACTATTTTATATTTATGCTTTGTTCTTTGTTGTTGTTTGTTTGTTTTCACAGGCGAGTGGACTGCATGAAGAAGACTGTCTGATTTGCCCGAGATCACAAAAGTGCAAGAACTGGCAACACTGACAGAAACGTAAGTTTGTCAGCTCTTGAATCTAGAGAGAGTACAATAAAATGAAAATTGGGACAGTCTAGGTTCATCAGAATTTTTGTGGGACTTCTGCAAGTGCGGCATATGATGGTCCAATGTGTGGCCCACTGTTCTAGAGGTGATCTGAAATACCTGGGCAGGAATACTGAGAAAGAGCTGCAGCAGAAAGCAAAAGATGAGAATGATATTTAAGAGCAGGTTGGAGAACCACCTGTGACTTTAACAGCTGGTTGTACTGAGCCATGCTGAACAGCTTCCAGCGCATCCCTGACTGGACCAGTGGCAATTCCAGCCTATCAGCTCAAGTGCTCCCTCCTGAGATCTGCGGGGGGGCTGGATCTTGGCTGCCTGGAACTCCTCTGTTCTGCAGGGGTGGTAACTACCTGTGTCTAAAGTGGCTCTCTCCTTTCCATGGAGCCTTGAAGAGGCTAGGGCTCACAGGAAGGGATATGGGGGACAGGGACTGTGTAAGAAATGCTACAATACTTAGAGGCCATACAGACTTTATTATACTCCTTGTTGCACTGGGATTCACTTTAATAGTTGGGCTAAAAGGACAAATGAGGACCCTCTGCTTGCATGCTTCCTTTGAAAACTGAGCACGTCATTGTTTCTAGGTTTTTTTTTCTTTTTCATATTTGGCTGGTAGCTTCTGATTGCAACTGATATGAGCAAATCTCTCACAATGAAATGGGAGATGTTAATTTTTAGAGTCTGTAGTGTGACCTGTTCATGCTTAAGGGAATTTTACCATTAAACACAAGAAACTGCAAGCTTCTCCTTAACAAGAATACTCAATTTAAATACAACAGGATTAAAGCGGTCTTATTTTAGACCTAGTCAGTCCACATATTGGTTTAATCAGAAATGAGTTCCTGATGCACAGAAGCCAACACCTTGTAAGGTAGTCACAGAAAATCTGCAAAATCAAAATACCACGCACTTTGAAGACAAAATACAACTGTACCTCTGTAAATAGGATGAGCACTGAAAAGTTTATGGAAGATAGAGCAGCACAGGGGGAAATTGTAAAGGAGCACATTAGGAGCGAGAAACTCTTTTCCTGCAGTACCAGTGTTCCTTCAAGAATCTGAATTACTGTGAGGCTTTGAGATGAGACAAAAAGGCTGCAGAGATTTAAAATTCCAGTGTGATGGCTGCCAATGGGAATGAAATAAATCCAACAGGAGTGTGTAACATACAGTCAGTGTCACATATATCTGCTCTTGTGAGGACTGCAAATTCCATTATAAGGCCATACATCTCACTTGTTGGCTCTATCCTTTTAGCACAGAGGTGAAAACTGCTACACGCTGCCTTGTGTTACACCAGTGAATTAATAGTGTCGTTACCTGGCCAAACACTGCTGTGAAATGACCAGCTTATTTCTTTAAATGTATATAAATATGTGCATTACATAGTGCCATTCTTATGTGTTGTATATTAACATGCCAGGATACTTGGGAAACTAAGTCAGACAATATACTCAGGTTTTATGAAGATGAAATACTGTATTTTGGCCCTCAGGTTAAGGACTCAAGTTATTTTATTATCATACCTAAGATGAAGAGTTTGTAACATGCTGATATAGAAATGTTTATGATACAGAGATAATTAGTGATGTGTGATAGCTATGTGTATTTTGTTCCAGCTTCAAAGCTCTTCAGCCATCCCTGCCAGTCAGCATCAAGTTCCTACTCCTATTATTGTTAAGACCATGTTTACCTTTGACCTCTGTGGGAACAAGAACTGGCCCCTTGGGTAACTGTGTGAAATAACAAACTTCAGTAACATTCATTTTACTCATCTGATCAGCTCTGTGAGTTGATTTGAACCAAATCACTCAGGTAATTGCAGCTGGTTTACTTACGGTTTTACGTTGTCAATTATCATGCGAGTTTCTAACATTAGGAAAGGAAAGATATACATTTAGGACAAAGAGAGAAAGGTATTAGTGGTTTTCTACAAGCAGCGTTCAGATAACACAAAATATATAGTGCATATTCAGCTCTTGTGAATTCTAGTATTTACTAGAACAAGCAAAGTAGATGCTCATTTTATATCAGTCCAAAGAAACATTTTCACTATGTGTCACTGAGGCCCGAAGTTCTAAAAAGAAATTGAGAATGTTGTCTTGCATTTCCCCAAAAGAAGTTAACTGATAATTTTCTTAATTTCTTTTTTTTTTTTTCTTCTTGTTTTTTTTCTCTTGTTTTCTCTTTTTCATTTATTGTCTGTCTTCTCAATGTTCTTTCTTCAGTAATTTTCATTGTCTGCTTTTATGTCACCTGGCAAAAAACAAGGTGATAAATTACAGACTCAACATTTGAGAGAACAATCACCAGTGGCTTTACTTTTGTGGTACTTTTATGGGATGCCTTATCTTTTCCTTTTTCTTATAAATGAGTGAGATCTGAAATATATTTGATGGGAAAGGGGAAGTTGCATAACCATTTATAAAGTTGCAGCCACAATGTTGAGAAGGAAAACAAGTTTAAAATCTGAAAGTGAAAGCTGGATCTCTTTTGGTTTTGTAATCATTCCCTTTTTTTATGAGTGAATCAGGATTATGCCCCATCATTATTTGGAATTCTACTATAGTTACTTTTCTTGAAGTATTCCTGTCTGTAATATCTGATCCCATCACCAAGATTAATGATTGTAGTCTCACAAAAACTCAGAGAGATTTATAGACCTCATTTCACAACTTAAGAAACTGGGGCTCAAAAGGGCTAAGTCATTGGTTCAAGTTACAAAGGAAGAATGTAGCAAAATTGTGAGTTAAATTTGGATCACCCAAGAATATATCAACACTTTCATGGTAAAGCTATTGTTCTGTTTTGATGCAAAGAATAATACAAGTGCCTCATGCATGTATGCTTCTTTTTCACTTTTATATAACTATTTAGAAGAGGACCACCTTATGAATGTGAATAATCCAGCGTGATTTTAAGGAGGAAATATCTAGAAAGATTTATTATCATTTAGATAAAATTAATAACTTGCAATTTTTTAAGTCATCAGTGAAGGCTGATGGCCAGAAGAACTGGCTAGCTGCAGCTATTGCTGTAGTATCTTCCTATATCTCCTGGTGACCTCTTTGAAAAATGAAACGTTGCGACTGGGTAACTGTATGTTTGGTGAAAGAATGGGTAATGGCATGATCATAGTGAAAAGTCAAGCTTTCCAGGACTTCTGAATTTCAGATTTAAAAAAAAAAAACAACAAAACAAAACTAAATCAATGGAAAACAGAATGAAGGAGATGGTATTTCACATATTTCCTTTCAGCTGTACCCACTACATGATTTTCCTTTACCCTTTCAACCTACAGACTCAATTCATCTTCATCCACAAACTCTTTCAACAAATTTGACTGTGCCATTCCTGACTCTTCCTTACCTTAGGACTTGCTTAGGACTCACTGCCTGAAACCCTTCATTTATTACCAAACCTCTCAACATCGCTCACTTCTGAACTCTCTGCATGCTCCCAAGCTCCTTGCTGCCTCCCTCCCTTACTCAGAGTTTGGGTCGGAGAAGCAGCTGGTGAAGTTAGATGTTATTGCTCCACAAACCCACTGACAGATGCAGAAACACTTGCTCCCCTATCTCCAGCCACCTGTGCTGTGCATGCAGCTGCTGCCGTATCTAGAGGAACAGGTCACGTGGTGAGAAAACTCTTCCCAGATATGGGAAACATGTCCTGAGTCTGTGTGGTTGAAGAAAGTCAGCTCTGCAGAAAAATCCCCCATCCTTCACCTTCTGCCTCTTCTTCGTGCTGTGGGACTGGGTGTACTGGCTTTTGGATAGGTGGTGTGCTTCACCCTCAGGGCGTTATAATTTCAGTGGCAGATGTGTGATTCAAATGGATGAAACACAGAAAATGAGCTAAAGAGGAAGAGATACAAGCTGCAGCTGTACCAGCTTTCCTTTCAGAAGAATGGGAAAGGATGACAATATCAGCTGTCACAAGAAGGGATCCCTTTCTTGCTGCTGTACAGGACTCTCCTGTACAACAGCAGAGGTAATCCACAATAGTGTATTGCACAGCCTGTTTGATTACTTGGAATGACTTTTTATTTTTCAGGGCCAAATCCAAAAACTACCTCTGTTAGACATGGAGTTATGGGATTCTGCAAATTAGGGTTAAAAAAAAGGAGCAAAGGGAGTGTATTTACAGTCATCTGTAATTCCATTAGTAATGAAGAAAGGAGAGAGTTTTTTCATTATGATCTGTTTCTGTTTCTAACAAAACAGAAACATGGCAAATATGTTTCCTTTCATTATGTGTTACCATTGCTTAGTTCTGCAAATCCAGCTGAAGAAACAAAGGGCTAGGAAGAGCAACCCCTATGGCCTCACCGTTGTTTTTTATCACCCCTCCATCACATGTCCTCCGTTTGCTGGGACATGCTGTAATGCAGAAGAATGAAATTACCTAAGCTAAGAAACAACTTTTTTTTTTTTTTTTCTGAGGAGTTTTTTCTGGTTTTCAACCTGAATCACTCAACATGTTGAGTTTGCATGGGAATGGGCAGCTGGCTGGCAATTCTTCCCCCTACTGTTGCTACTACAGCCACCATACAGTGAGCCAGGGTGTCAGGATAGCAGTACTGTGTACGGTGTATCCCTAGATATCACTGGCTTGATATTTAAGAAGACCAAGAGAAAGCACAAGCACTGTCATATCATAAAGTGACTACTTGTAGTTCTTTTATTATCAGTAGGGCAAAATAAGTAACAAGTGATGAAGGCGGTGGGTGCATGACAACTGTTATTCACTAAATCCTTCAGTAGTAGGGGCTTATGTTGAAAAAAGTAAGAGGTAGATTTAAAAACTTTGAGTGAAGAAAGTACTTTAAACGACGTGTGATGAACGTTTGGAATTTGCATCCACGGGAGGAGACGGAGGCCAGTTTAACACGGGATTAGACAAATTCATGGATGCTAGACACATAAATAGCTACTACAGGGAACAGGCAGAGATGCATCCTCTAACAGCCCTAACACAGCTGTGGGTGTTGGTAGGAGGGACCACAGAAAGTAGTTAGGCTCATGCGCTCTCCCGAAACAGCATTTTCTGTTATCACTGTTGGGGGCAGAAAGAAACAGTTTGTGCCTAAGAGAGACAACTAGCATTCTTGCTCCTGTTTCCTTAGTACATTGGAGGTGTGGAAATGAGGCATTTTGAGAGTCCTGACAGAGATATCTGGAGACTGAATTCCAGAGAAAGGTAGGTGCTGTACAGATGCAGTTGTACCATAAAGCCTTTTTTATCTCTCGTGAAGATGCCTGTGGTTAGGCTGAGTGCAACTTGGCATTGACTCAATCTACTGCAAAAACATCACTCATCCTTTTAGACTCATAGAATGGTTTGGGTTGGAAGGGACCTTTAAAGGCCATCCAGTCCAACCCCCCTGCCAGGAGCAGGGACATCCCCAACCAGGTCAGGTTGCGCAGAGCCCTGTCCAACCTGGCCTGGAATGTTTCCAGGGATGGAGCATCCACCACCTCTCCGGGCAACCTGTGCCAGGGTTCTACCACCCTCAGCGTATTTTCTTTTTTTTCTCAGGACATGGCACAAAGTAAGATACTTGGAGGGACAAAGAACTCCTATTTCAAGATATAAGATGAGACAGCTTGTATGATTTTTTAAATTTTGGGTCATATTCCTTTCTGGCTCAGTACATTTGCTGCATATTGATTTTCCTGAAGTTACATAAGGCATAAAACCAGTCCTTTGTCACCAAAAGCAGTACAGCTGTTTCCAGGACCATGAGTCATGTATATGACTTCTCTTTTTAACTTCCCACTGGCTTTTTAAAAATATACTTTAAATCAGTTTTGCCTTTCGTCACAAAAGAAAAACAGCAATAAGTTCTCCCAAGAACTGGAGACTTGGGCAAAACATTAAGTTTTCTTATGCTAAGAAGGTTGTGTTGCAAAGTTGTTTTAAACTCTGACATTTACACAATCTTATATAATATGGGAAAAGTAATATGTATGATTACATACATTTAAAATTCATATTGGAGGTACTAGAATTGTCTTATTTAAGCTATAGTGAAATACAGCTACTGAGGTAGCTGCTGGAGCTGCTGGAGCTGCTTTAGATAACCAGGCAGTCTAGATCTTCTTCGAGCAAGTTAAGCATCAGAGTGGTTAAAATGTTGGTTGCTAGAACACCTTGTAGAAGCAAATTAATGTCAGTAGCAATAAGAAAAAAATGAGACATTTAGACTACGCTCACACTTTTTTAGAAATGTGTTAATACATAATTAATTAAGTATCAAAGCCTTTAAAAGTGGGTATAGTGAAAAAATAATAAACGTGGGTGCAGGGTGAGATTGAAATTCTCATTGAAGTATCATCTGTAATCCCATCTGGATTAACAAAACAACCACTGATCATTAAAACCAGCTTGGCCTTGTCCTCTTTCTGTAGTACTTCAAACAGAAGTACAACATCCTGGTCTTCGTGCCACACCTATGTGAGAGCATTTGCTTTCTGTTTTGCTCCAACTTTTGTGCCAGGGATCTAACCTGACCTGGATGTACCTCCAAAGGGAACTCTTTGTGCTCTCCTGAAGCAGCATCATCTCATTCCTCTTCTGGGGCTCTGGGATCGCATCTCATTTGGACAAGACTGTGGCCCCAGCCTTTGATGCCCAAAACTTCTCCAGAAGCTGCAGTCCTCTCAGCTGTTCACTTAGTCTCTTGTTTTTATAAAAATAACAGGGAAAGGCAGTGTGGCAGAAGCTTGTTTTAAAAATTACCTTGTTCTTTGTCAGACATTGTGGCTACACTTTAAAATGTTCAACTGCCTATTGTTTAATACTAGTGACTGCATGATTTGCCACAAAAATGCAGACGGTGGTGAAGGAAAGAGAGAGCATAGTGGTCTGAAACCAGAGTTATCTAAACGTGCATCCATGCGTAGTCCTGCTGTGATCCCAAGACGGAGTGGTCTGGTGCGTGCGTGTCGCCCTGTTTGTTATTACACTATCTCCCAGGTTCCTACAGAGCCGAGCCAGACCTCTCCATTATACACACAAAGAAAATAAGATGTGGATAAACCATGTGATTCCTCCCACATCACCTGGCCATCTGTGCCAGATCCAGGGAATTTTATGAGTTAGTTTTATGGGTTGCAGTCCAGCCTATTTAATGCAAGGCTCACGGAGCGAGGAATTTATGACACCTCCCCTCAATCTTACTCCCTCTTACAGGTTTAAAAAAGCCACTGCAGTGCCTTGACTGGCTTCCCAGGTGCTGTACCACCATCCAGACACTTGACTTTCCCCTCAAGAGCAATTAAGTAGAATTAAAAGAATTAAGTAGACTGTATAAAGCACTCTGAAGATAAAAGCACACCAGTCCCCCTGCATGGGAATGGCGGCTTTACAGCAGTTTAGATTGGATTTGCTGAAGTCACATCACCTGCACATCTAAAATTATATGATATCCATATATCATATTATATTATATTCATCTGATAAATGTAATAAATCTATCTATCTATTTGCACTCCTCTAAGGCTTTTGGTCTGTTCTATGAGCTGAGAAGACAGCATGCATCCCCCTGACTGCTGTGTTCAAGATCAAATGTAAAAATTCATTGAAAGATTAATGAGCAAAATCTCCAAATGTTTTTACAGCTTCATATGTCTCGCACACTTGCATAAATTTCAACTAAAGAGTAATTTTTAGTAAAAATAATGGCAGGGGCATGACAACGCAGGAAGGGCTGAGACATCACTTGCTAGTTCTTGTATATATTACAAACCTCTCCAGTTTGCTTCAAAGCTTTTAACTTTTTTTGTTTGAAGTCTGATGAGAAACTCAAAACCACCAAACTGATGCAAGGTTTTTATAACGGATTTTTCTGACGCAAAGATCAGTGGATCAGCTGCATGCCATCATCACAGCTTAGGCAATTATTAATTCATTTAAGAGGACAGGTACTAGGTTTTAAGTCAAATTCTACTGATGCACCCAGAAATACATACAAGAACACAACAATAATTTTCTCATTGTATGTGCATACATATACACACCTATACAGGGACGTATAGCAGTGCCTAGGTGGGAGGTATGGATCAATTACCTCTTCCCACCCCTTGGCCATAACCCTGTGAATAGAACCACAAGTCACTGCAGGATCAGGCCCTGGCTCTGCCTTTTAAAAAGCAGTGCTGCTGCTTAGCAACCATCTTCTGCCTGGATGAAAGCAGAAACCTTGCAAATCATAACCAAATACGTAGGCCCGTGCAGAGGCCAAGTTAAATAAAGTGGTATCCTTTACTCTGACTCTGTCTGCTCCTCTTTTTCATTGGTAAAATTTCTGTGAAAAGTAAGAGAGAGTATAGGACACAGCTTTAAAGGAGGGATTTAAAAATTAAATAAATAGGAAGTGAATATGATGCACAGGATGTTTTTAGCCACTATAGAAAATTTTTAAAAGACCTCCAGAGGAGATAAAAATAAATTTATTCAGACTTTCGAAGCCAAAATTTAAAGTGGATTTAAAATTTTCCTTTTTTTTCCCCCTATGAGTAATAATTACAAATATGTATTATCTCTTCCATAAGACTTACTGCGGAACGTAGAGGACAAAGAGTTACTTTTGTTACCTTTATTTATAGTTATTTTTAATCATGTCAACCAGACATAGTCATGCACTGAAACTTCATTAATGCCCAGGGCTGACGGAGTGATCTTCAGAAAGAGAGCCACACTCAACAGACCACAGCGCCGCTGCTCTCGGGTGCTCTTAGGCAGCATGCCACGTTGCTCTCTGGCAAATTGCTACGAGTTCAATTTGCAGAGATCTTTGCATCCCTAGAAATGCAGCTGGCACTCCGATATCACATTTTCAAAAACAAATCTAATGAAAGGAGAATTAGGGGCCTAAATCTCAGCACAACTTTTGAAAATCTCATTAGGCATCTAAATACCTTCGGAAAAATCTAGTCTTCTGAAGTTGAGCAAAATCCCCTTGTAATCTATGGAAGTCACTCCACTAATTCAGGAGGTTTTGAATTAGGCTATTATATTGTTCCAGTTGTATTGTTATATTGCACTGGGTTTGTATCTCCAAACAGCAAATAGTAACCCTACAGCTGCTGGGTGGAAGAAGGATGCTCACCCTGGAGCAACAGGGTGGGCTGTTTTACCCGCTCCATTTCCCTCCCCACTCCTGTGTCATGCCTCAGATGCAGAAAATCCCTGGTTCAGACCTGCTCACCTGTGAACATGTACTACCTAAGACATGGTTTCTACTTCATCTGCTTTGTACTGTACAGGTTTTACAGTCTGCAGAAAAATATGCTTCTTTGTACAAATGCTCCCTCAGCTCACTTCCCACTCTGGAGTAAATCCCGATGGACTGATCTCAGTGTGCATCTCTGTATATTTTAAGATCTCTCTCTATTTTTTAGCTGCAGTACATCTAATCATGGCCCAGTATCTGTCTAGAGAAGCAGAAATTCTCTCCAAATGATGAACAAGACAGGCAAGACCCATTGTTTTCTTTATCTCCCAATCTTTGGGGCAAAGAGACTGACCCCTGCGCCTTTTCCAACAAAACCGGCTGCTGGTTAACATGTGAAAAATACAGAGGCCTGCTTATATTCTCAAAAGCACCTGAAGCTTTTCCTTTCCTTCAAGGCTTAAATACTATCAAACACGTGGGATTAAGGATTTAATGTTAAAGAAAAACAACTTTGGATGCTAAAATTATGACCTTTGAAAATCCAATCAATAGGGAATGGATGAGTTTGCTATACAATTCCAGAAACAACAACAACAACAAAAGATAAATTGTAATTTTTTTTTTCCCTCAAAAATGCCTCACTGCCAAATTCCCGTACAGTTTGATCACAGGTAGTCTACAAACTATGAGCCCAGTGTTGCAAGATGCCCAGACATCTTAATTCCCATAACAGGAGGAACGCAGCAGAGTTGGTCTCACAGCAGTGAGCTGAAAGATGAGATCAGAGAGAAATGAATGCAGAAATTTTCTTGATGCTCTTTACTCTGTCCATTCCGTGGCAGATTTGGTAGTCTGATCACCTCTGCATGGTCTTGTGCATGCAAACCAAAGGCAACCGGCAAAAAAGGAAAACAGGAGTACTGCCTGGCAAATGGAGTGGAACAGAATTGGAATATTTTGCAGAGAATCTTTTGAAAATTGCTGAAACCCGGAAATCTTTATCAGCATGGTGACAAGTTTCCCTTAAAACACAAGGGAACAGAAAACATTTTAATTCTTGATATAATGATAATGCTTTATAACTTACACTAAGAATAAAGTGACACACTCATATGTTTACGACATTTTTACTGTAGAGTTTCAAACCTTACAAGCGTCATGTTTTGGCCCTGGAGGCTGCTTTTGGATAAACCGATGTTGACATACTCACTAATCTTTGGAGGGCTTTGAGCAAGGAAATAATATGTGAGCTGGAGGCCTGTCTGCAGAAAGCATTCTGTGTACATAATGCCATCATAAACAAAGTTAAGTGTTATAAAAATACATTTATATTGTCCAGTTATCTTCCTATTTTGAAATCGCAATACCGAATGTTGTAAAAATCTTCAGGAATGTAGCAATTCATGCTGTTATTTTTAAGCATGTGAAGCTAGTATAATCACTAAATATTGGGTGGGCTTTGATTAGAGACAGATCAGAACTATCAATTCTGTTTAGGAGAGATGAAACACTTCCAAGCTTCATGATGGTGCTCCTGATACCACAACTCTTAGAGATAATCTAAACCTCTAAAAAGTACCTTACAGAAAAGTACTTCTAACTATTTCTGCTTAAAACAGAGTTAGAAATACCTGTTTTCTGGGAAGCATCTTTTCAGGGGGAAGTTACAGGGCTGGGTGAAAGGGAAGGAGGGCTTCTTGCTTGTCTGACAGCTTTCATTTTTATAAGGTTTTCCACGACAAGATTAATGGTATCCTTGAGTATGAAAATGACTGGCAAAGACTTCTGGAAGGCTGGGGGAGATGGTCGCAGAAAAGCCTGTGGGAAGATGTTGTGGTTAACAAGGAGCCTTCTCCCTCAGACGGAGTAAGTCCTTGTCTAAGGACAAGGATCTAACCGGTCCTTGGCATGTGCAGAGTAAAATCGAGAAGGCATGTGATGGGAAATAAAGTTTACAACCCAAGTCCATGTGAGTTGATTGAGGCCAGATAACAAAATTTAATCTCTGTCAGTCTTCTTGTGTCTAACTGCAATTAATAGCTCTGTGTACATGAAGTCTCTGAGCAATTAGCTTGTTTTGCTTAAGCTTGGAATTAGGAATGTCATTCAGCTATAACTGTTGAGCTGGAAAAGGTCTGTAAGTCCAAAAGCAATCTGAGAATAAACAAACACACCTCCTTTGCTGAAAACAACGTGACTGTCAAGTCTCATGCAAATACTTCCTGAGAATGGATATAAAAATATAAAAATTCTGTGAAGCCCTAAAAATGTCTCAGTAGCAGGACCTTCACCTTCAGGGTGGTGACAGGCTGAGAAAAATCATCTGTAACAGCAAAACTCAGAAAAAGCTGGTCTGCCTCACATGTGAGGTGCAGTATTCAGGGCAAAAGCTGAACTTCATGACAGCTACTTAGGCTGGCATCAGCTTCCCCCCTACAGTAGCAGTTTTGATGCTCAGCTACATGCTGCTCATTTTACCTTAATGCTGAGTGAATCAGTGGGTGATCAGGCTAAAGCCCAATGACTCCAGCTTCAGCCTGCGAAACACAAATCTTATGCTGGTCATGAGGAGGAATAAAACCTTCCTCACATCACAGGATCAATGTACTTCATTTAAACATCGTAAAGAGCTAATAACCTTGTCCCATCTTTGCATGAAGGAGGCAGATATTATCAATCTCATGAGTGCAGACATCTCAGAGAGATGTGAAGGAACTTGACCAGCAGAGCTGTATCCTTGTTTTAATCAGTAGGTAACAGCCTCGACATAAGAGGATATTAGTTTTAAATAGTAACACTTCAAAATATGAAACCTGTCTCCAGATGAAAAATAGGTTGTTTAATGAGGGAATAAATACAATTATTCCCTTTGAAATGCAAAACTGGCTTTGGCTGTAGCAGAGTTAAATATTAAAAGTACTTCTTTATTAATAAACCTCATACATTCATTGCCCAAAACTGGATGCACAGCAGTTGATGGGCTCAATACAACACAGACAAAATATCATGTGTAATAATACATGCAGATTCCTCCAGAAGAAGGAAGCCCCTACTCCAAATCTGTTTACCTCAGTAGAAAAGTCTTCTTATTTCTTTGCAGTCCATCCATAACAGAAGACAAACTGGTTTTTGCTGATGAGTTAATTTTGTTTGCCATTGACATGTTTCCTCAAAGCAGTGAGGAGTTATTTCTGTAGCATTTCAAATTTCAAATTTATATTTTAATGTGGCAATAGTATTCAACATACAACACGGCATTAAAAGAGGGACTGAAAATGTTAGTTATTATGAGCAGTGTTCTGCGGAAAGGCATTATTCACTTGTTTGCTTCATTCCAATATTTACCATTTTAAATGTCAGCACTGTGGGGTTCACCCGCCTCTCTCATAATTTAGATAATTTTGCTTTTTTTTCGGGATTTGGTCTTATTTCACAGTAGTAACACATACTGCCACTTTTATAAACAGCTATTATCTCTCTCCCTTCACAAATCATTTTCATTGAGCAAAATATATGGAGAATTTGCAAACAGAAGAACACGGTTTCAAATGTTTCATGTTAACTCTTACCTTATCCATCTTTATCCTTTAACTCTTCATTTGGGTCTTCAGTCAACTGGCAGCATGCCATTGCTAAAGAGAGATGGCAGATGCTTGGAGCCGCACAGTGTCAGGCCAACCAAACTTCTCCCTTTGAAGAAGGAAAAGACACAGTGCAGCCGGGAAGCACCAGTGGGGTCCCTGGCTCCACCACGTGCAACGTCCATGGGCCTATAATTCATTACTGGCCTTGTCCAAGTGGGAGAAATCAGAGCAATTTCCCTTTGTTTCAGGTTTTGCTGAGATTGGGCTGCTGAGGGACAGGCAGCCTGGTCACTGCTGCTCTCCACAACCTCCCAGCAATATAGAGCTGTAAAACATAGTAGACAGCTTGAGTCATAATTTTCATACTCACTTTCTCACCTACAGAAAAGTGGTAAATACACTGTTTCAGTGAATGGCAGACAGATCTGAGAGCAATGACACTCCCCAGTACGAAACATCTCACATTAATAAATGCTGGGGATTCAGTGGGAGACTGCATCTGACTCCAACGGGCCGCAGAGCAGACCCTAAAGACAAAACATGACATTACCTTAACTTTGCTTTTTAAAATAGACTGCTCATACTGAGAATTGTATAAGTAAATACATAGATTTACTGTTCAACATAATGGATAGCTGCCCCATGGTAAAAATGTATGTTTGTATTAGAGAAGTAGAATGTAATTAATGTTCCTTAGTGCTGGGAAACTTAACATTACTTGAGCTATTTTGTTATTCTTCATGTGTAACCAAATCCCTCTCAGCTATGTTTCCTTATTCACTGTCTTTACCAATAGTGTCTCATTTGCCTTTCTTCTAAAATTAATATTTATATTCCATGTTTAATGTATAGCCTTTTAAATGAGGAACCTCAAAGTTGAAATGAACACACGATTTTTTTTCTCTCTTTGTAGTTCCCAGTTACAGGAACTGTCCCAGCAAGGAACAGCTGGCCTTAACATCTGATACATTTTTTCACTTGCAAAACCAGATCAATTAACTAGAAAAAGGATATAATCAGCCTGTAGGCTCAGCAACTTTATTTTCCCTAATGGTGGCTGCTAGTCAAATGATGCTATCTTTAAGGATGATTTACCAAAAATCCATATTCTGGATAAGTGTACTGCTCTGTTTTCTGTATGTATAAATGTATTTGAAGCTTTAATAGATTCCGCTTCAGCATTTCATTGATGATGATTATTCACATTCCAAGGTTCAGCTTTTTTACAGGGTGGATCTAGATATACAGTAATTATCCTCTTAGAGATTAATGCTGCAGGGAGTCTTAGATAAGGAGGAAACAAGTGGGTGCCACCTCATTTCACACTCAGAGTGGTAACAGCTTCAGTCTGGTCTGTGCTATGTGGAAGCTATCAGAAAGAGTTTCATAGCTAATTACAGGTAGCCCAGAATGCCCAGTCACACGCAGTATTAATGGTACAGAATAATCCAATTTTTTCAGCTGCCATACTTCCTTTGAGAAGAACCAAGGGAGCAAAAACAGCATGCCAGAAACTTCAGGAAGACTGTTTTCTCCAATGTATTGTATCAGAGCATAGGACCTCTGTCTGGACATCTACTGAGGTGGCCAAAGTTTTTCTCAGGGAACTCTTTATCCCTACATGAAGTACTGTTTGCAAAATGCAAAAGCTGTAGCATATGAGTTAATCAAAAAGCCATCTGATAGTGCTGATGCAGTGTTCTGCAGGGACTGAAACACGTATTCTCCAAGGAGAATCCGTAATAACTCACAAAGTCCCTAAGCAAGGAGTATGGCAGGTTTATGACTGCTAAGAAAATAAGGGTAGGAAATCTAGACGAGATCATAAATGCAAGTATAAAATGAGAAAGATGAAAATGCCGAGCTAAATATATGCTCTTGTGTTCATAAATGCAGTAGAGTCTCTATCATGCAAAACATTTTTATTTTGTGTCTTGATTTTAACCTGAGGCTGTAACAGCTACGATGGTTTTGCATCATTTCTCAGAATGGTATGATTCATCTGAAAGCATTTCAATCAGTTTATCTCTGCTGACTTCACTGGTATTATGACTCTATCTCTCTCTTTTTTCCTCTAATATGAGATTCCTAATTTTTCATTCTCACTTTAAACACTCAAAGAAATACCATCTTCTCCTTTCAGTTTATATAAGCAGAGTCCTACCCTTTTAGAGTCTAATTCAATTTTCATTAAGTCAACACAATGATTTTAATTTATTTCAATGGGAACTGGATCAGACTTTCATAGAATAAACTAAATTAGGTATCACCTTGTGGTATATACATTGTAAATTTTCAGATTTCATGCATTCAGGCAGTTTGAAAAGTGAAGCTAACATAAACCATATTTAGTAGATGGAGTAAGAGCTTCTTACATAAAATCTATTAAAATAATTTCACGTGAAAACAGCCTGGCTCCAAATTGTATCCAGGACATTTCAAATAGTTACCGATACAGAGTCAGATCTCATATGACACCATGTGAGAGAGGGGCAAAAAGGGAGGAGAAAAATAAGTTGCAAATATCTTTGAGACTGTAATTGTTCAAGATGTAAGAAATATTAGCTGTTAACACAATCAGTGAAAAGCGTTATCTGTAGTGAGTAAGTGTTATTTTCTGGATGTGCTTGTCTGAAAGAATTCTGCCTCTACATCTCTCCAGGAAATACTAGATAGCTTATAAATCTACTAGGCAACAGTAATTAATTGGAGACACTTAAAACCAAGAAATCCCTAGTGTGAGATAAGGTTTATTCAATTTAAAAAAAAAAGAACTCGGTAGGCTTTACATCCCTCTTGGGTGATGACACTACATTTATGAAACTGAGAGCTTATATGAATATGTGAAAATACCACTAACCTGCTGAGACCAAATTCCTAAGTATAAATTGAAAAATAAACTATTACAGTGTGTAAAGAATGAGTGATGAAGCATTCCTGAATATACAGAAATATTTTCTGATCATTGACTACCAGAAAAAGAATTACTTAAATTGCTATAATGCCACTGAACCCAGTGAAATATAGGTATTTAAGGGTTCTGATTATGTCTTGGGGCATCATTTCTGCATGGTCTTTTTGTTTTTCACATGACCTATTTCCAACTACGTACGTATTTTTATAATGACGGTGATGAAAAGATAACTAATAGAGGTGAACAGCTCTTAGATTTTTGAAGCAAGCAGGATGTTATGTAGTACATCTAGTTTAATTCTCCTGGTCAGAGAAAGAAGGTATCTAGTTATTAATGGCATTATATGTTGAAAAAACACATCTGCTGAAGGGTCCAGATTCCAGAATAAACAAAAATAATGAATGTAGCTTGGGTTACAGAAGTTTTAGTTGACTAGATGCTGTCTCATACTAATGAAGTGGTATAAACTTGCTGGGTCTTTCTATCAGAAAAAAAAAAATCTGCCTTATTACAACCTTTTCTTTTCATTCCTTGAATGCAGAGCACTGTGATGACATTATGTTACAAACCAGCCTCTGTATACGGCAAACGCAGAGTAAACGTGAGGCTGCCCTATTTTATACCAAGGAGTACCAAGTGGCCTCCTACCAAGGAGGTCCTGTGGCTTCACCTGAAGATGAAGAGCAGGGAAATAAAAGTACTTTATCTCAGTGCCTGTTTCCCACATAGGTCTCTGCACTGACCAGTGGCAGAGCCTATCTTTTTTAGGGAAACTATATGGGGTATTTGAATTAAGATATATAGCATAAGCATATGATTAGCTTTGTCTCTTTCTGCTTGTAAGTTTCTAAGTTCATAAGCTTGTAAGTACGGTATTTTGCTCGTTTCTTACAACGTGCGCAGTAACTGGGCTGGGAGGCCTCATGACTGTTGTGACAGCAGAGTTTAGTAGAGGCATTTTTCTTTGGAAAAACATGACAGATCGCTGTCCTGTGGACTTCCTCTAGAGATTGTTTAAGAATAATGAAGCAGAACAAAACCAATTCAGAAAGATCTTTAATAGAAAAACATTGCCCAGTAGGATGTGCTGAAATATAACTGGACAAAAGAGTTTAAAATTTAACTTAAACATTTAGCTTAAGATATTTACCTAGTCACAAAGTTTTCAGAATGTTTTCACTCCAAGTATAATTAATCTGTGAGGTAAATAGGATCCATGTATTTGGAAAATAGCAGATTTAATCAAGAAGTGTGTATCCAACAATAAGTACAGTGTACTAGTCCTCCTGTATTTACTCCACTTTATTTCAGCAGTAGCTGTCAAGTAATTTTATTTTTCCGAATAATTTTATTTACCTGTTTTTCATCTACAAAGGTACATATCTTCTAGCTGGTTTGGAAATTCTTGTGCTGTATGATGGAAGATTTATTTTGTTTTAACCTGTAAAACAGCAAGGTCAGATCAGCACTAGTACTTACAACCTGAAATTGCTATGGGCAGATGTTTGCAAAACACAATTATTTAATTCTGTTCAATAGTTGAAACTGTTGAAATAGTTCGGTGGCAAAGAATCATTGGTTTGAAGGATGAGATTTTCTTACATTTATAAAGTTATCAGTTCCCATTCAGGTTGGCATGAGCTGGCCAGGTAGAAATAGGATTCCTGTTCTGTTCCAGAGGGACAAGTATTTCTACTCCCAAATGTTTCAGTAAGAAGGACAAAGATGGAAGAGGTTTGAAGACTGAACTCTTCCTTTCTCTCTGTGGCCCCTCAATCAGCTTCTTATATCAAGGTTGTGACAGCTGTCAGTAAGTACTGGGTAAGTCCTGCTCAGTTCTACCTGGGCTGCCTCTCTTCTGGGGTTAGAGAAATGTCGGCGTGAATGGTAGCTAATCTGATGGCTGTGAAAAAATAAAAGTGCAGTGGAGATCGTGTTTTGAAGGAGTCTGTCACAGGAGGTTATTTAAGAAAACAAAGCATAAATGATAACACCTACTTGCATGGTAAGGGAGAAATACTCTCAATCGTGCTATCACGCATGAACAAAGCAAGGAGGTGAAAGTAGTAGGAGTGTCTGAATAATGAGAGGTTTGGATATATGGACAAACTAGATTATTCTGGAGCAATGAAAACAGATTTCAGTGGACTTATTTTCTCTTGCCATCTCGAACATGCAGAGAGTGCAAATAATAATGGGAAATACGAACTGTGCTGCCAGATCTGTTCTTCTTTTTTATTCTGATTTATGTTTTTAGGGAAGGGAACATCTTGCACTTTCCTGGGTGGCTCAGCTTCACTTTCTGTGACAGTTTTTAAACTGCCCTTCCTGAAAAACAATGTCATCTCAGTAAATGTAGGTGAGCAAGATACAGGAGCATTAATAGCAAAATATTAGAGCTAATCAGCAATATAATTATCTGAATTAAAAGTGATTTCTAGGTAGTCAGTGCATGAGTAATAAAGGAGAATGCAAGTGTCACTATACCAGATCTGACACACAAACATCCACCCCACCTCCTCCCGAATTTCAAGATCTGCTTCAGATGTCTGGCTAGCCAAGGTTTTTCTGTGCAGACTTACATTTGGTGTCAGCATGTAGAGGTGATGGCCAGCACAACTGCCTGCGAATGTGATGTCATTGTATGATCTTCTGTATTTAGAGAAAATTAAGTAATTTTAAAAATAAACCAAACACAACACCTAAAACTCACATTGTGAATTCAAAAAGAAAGGAGCACCATAAACAAATTGTTGAGATAGAAAACAAGACACAATACACGCCTCCTTCCGCCCTGCTTTACCCAAGGCTTCTTTTGCCTTTGTTCTGCTCTAGCTCTGGCATATCTAGGCCAGCATTTACTAATTACCAGGAAATGGAAAATGGCTGCTGAACAGCGTTAAAGGAAGATTCTCACATTTAAAGCCTATGTTGATCTAACATGCTCCAGAAAAAAAAAAAAAGCTTACTCAGAAGAACTTTAAGAAAACAAACAAACAAAAATATTGCGTTACTAGATAATTGGAGCTCAAGCTGGGTGCATTATATGATCGCACTTACCAATGCAGCTGTATTTTACCCATTTACCCATCCCTCCAAGCACAAGACACAGTAATTGTTACCACACCTTAGAAACTTTCCACAGAAAGGTGTGGTCTATTGTTGTCAGAATTACATCAGATCTTGAACTTGTATCCACAGTGAGGAAGCAGTTAGAACCTGCCAGGAACTTCAGCAGAAAGAAGAAACTTGGAAGAAGAAAGTAGAAGAAAAAATACTGAAAGCTTACCATAAATACTACCCCTCCCTTTTTTTTTTTTTTTAGTTTTTCATAGAATCATTTAGGTTGGAAAAGACCCTTAAGATAATTTTCAGGTTACTAAAAAAGATTTGCACAAGGATTTGTTTAGAAGACTGGAAATAGATGAGGAGAAGGGTGCTGGCACACCATCAGCTATTAACAGTATGCAGAATACGTGTCTAAAAGAAGATTTACTAATGCTTCAGGCAAAGCCATAAAGGACAGGAAGGTGTTTGGCTGCAGGCATAGCTCATGTGACTGGCAGTGGTATGCAGTCTTCTGAAAGCTGGCCACCAGTTACATTCTGGCCAGGCAGGGTTAGAAATTGTCACTGCTGACAAAGATGGCAGTTGATTTGGGCACGATATTATTAGATGGACATTTGACAAGTTAAGGCATATATATAACTTTAATTTTGCTTCTCTAGCTGACAGATTCAGCCCAAATACATGAATTAGCATTATTCAGTTCATGTGTGTTTTCTGAGATCCTTGTCAAGTTAGGAAATGTTGGAGTATACTGAAAAAAAGTTATTTTCCTAAAGCAACTTTTAAAAAGATTTAAAATGAGAAGTACTTGGAGTATATTCAAATTTTCTAAAGGGGAAAAAATCACTAAGTAATCTGCAGAAGTTATTGTAGTGCTAGTTTTATCAGTAGATTTGCAATAAATGCATAGACTTATATATAGAAACAGAACTGCATTAGCATTCTGTGAGAAAAAGGATATTTTAGGCTGTTCATCCACTGAGGAGATAAAGCAGACTGTTATGTCAGATTTGACAGCAACTCTGAGTTTTCCTGGATATGTCTAAGAAAAGGGTTTTATAACTATCACCATATGGAGGTATAACGTGATGCAGCCTAAAGCTATTTCCTTTGAAAGCAGAGCTCCAGATTCCTGTAATAAAGCCATGGATGTAAAAGCCTGTTGTGAACTGGAAAAAACAAGGCATCTGACATGGTTAAGTCACAGCACATTTCACCAGAATAAATTTGCAATTTCCTATTAGTACCTGCAGTGGGATATAGAATAACCATACATTTAATTTACCTGTGATTTTTTTTTTTTGGCCAAGGATCTCTAAAAAGGGATTTAGGTAGATTTGATCCTGCGGGTAGCTGGTTATCAGGTGCTGGGACTTATCAACCCAAACAGACACTGAGGCTGTGAGATTATTTCAAACCTAAGTGGAGTGAGAAAGGACAGAGGTCTGGGAAAGTGTCTAAATCAAACAGTATTTGTTGACCCCACTGGATTTTTTTTGGACAGAAGAGTACGGTGTGCTGTGCTGCCCTGGAGCTCTGCCAGCTGCTCCAGGCACAAGGGTATTTTGGGCAGAGGGGTTATGATACAGGGTGCAGAATTTCTTTATGCTGGCGTCCATTAAATCAATATGTAAAGGTCAGGTTGGTGGTTTTAACGAGAAGATGTCTGCCTTGTCTTATCTTCTCCAAGTCTTCCTCCTGTGAGGGACACTTGAGAGGAACAGGCTTTGACTCTCATCAGTGCAGAAATAGCTCCACTGCTTCTTTTTGCAGGGTCCTCCCTGCAGGGAAGCAAACTACTCTGTGGAGTCTTTTCTTCTGCTTCAGTGGCTGCTTGAGTGGGGAGGCTGCAGCATGACGGCGTATCTTTTTCCAATTGTGTGTGCTTTTTTCCTTTCTGTACAATGGTCCATGTGTGCTCTTCTGTCCCCTTTCTTACATCTCAGCACAGAAGATGAGGCAGCGTGCAGAGGAACATGCACCCGCTAGTTCAGGTGAATTCCCTCTCTACTTTAACTAGTGAGCAGAGGGGAAAATAGTCATAAAAGCAAACATTAAACCAGACTGTTGGAAAGTATGGTGATCATTACAGGTTACAACAAGACTAAGAATCTTAGTTACTACATGTTCTAGCCAGATCTCTGTGTTTGGTTAAAATAACATACGTTTTTACTTAATTTGAATAAAAGACTGTAACCATAGCGGTATTTAACATGAGCTGGTGTACATGTCAGGGCTTAAATGCAGTGAGGAATATGAGTAAAATAATGGTTGGCTCTTTTTCTTGACCAGGAGTTACTATCTTATTAATTGTGGGACACAAGTTTACACAAGATGTTGTTCTGAGTAACAGCAGAGGTAATAATTGACATAATGCAAAATAATGCTGCAAAGTTAATGAGTAGATTTTTTTCATTAACAGTCTTTAGGGGATAAGAATCATGGCCATAACTTTGAAAGCATTTGCAAGTAAATGTACTGGACATAACCAAAGTAAATCTACTCCACCTCTGGAGCACAGCAGAGAGAAACAAGTGTTAGGAACTCAATCCAAGGAGATGGGGCATGACCATAAAAGGGGAATCCTCCTCAAGGGGAATGCTGTTTCTGTTGCCACCTCAGAGAAAACACAAATGTTAGATCACCCTACATCAATCAGTAGGTCAACATCGTTTTATCAGACAAAACTACTGGCACAAAGACTTGAGCTGTTTGGTCCAGGCTTTCTGCTGAACTCAGCTGACAAGGTGGTCTGAAGCACATCTCTTTTCTTGTAAACTCACATTCCGACAAGGACTTATATCTTTTCTGACCAAAATGCTGGTGTTTTCAAACGTATCCGGAGTGTGAATCCTTTGCCGGGCTGCCTTGATGCGGAGGACGTGTTTCCTGTCTTGGGGGGAGCTTGTTCCCCATGGCGCCATGGCCCTGCAGTGCCATGGCCCCTCTGGGCCCTGGCCTGGGCAGCCAGCCCTGCTGAGGCGAGGGGGCAGTGCTGGCTGCCCTCATGGAGCTGGCGGGAGAGCCTCCCAAAGGGAATTTTCTTCCTCAGATTGGGAGGAGATTTGGGTTAGAAAAGGGACCTGAAAGGTGCCATTTTAAAACATAAAGTCTCTCTTCATCTTCCTTCAGGCTGCAGCCTCTTCTCGCTCCCCACAGGGCACCGAGTCGCCTTTCGTTGATGGCCACTCCCATCCTTTCTGGCTTAAGATATTTTTTTCCTGATCCATTTTTAGCCCCCTTTAGAGTCTGCACAACGGCAGGTCTTCTTCCTCCCCAGCACTGGCTGCATCAGGTGCCATCCCTCCTCTTTGCCCGGAGCTTTTTTTTCCCCACAGCCCCTGCGGCGTCCATGTTGTCCTCAGCCGCTGTGGCAGACAGGTGCCTGAGGGAAGAAGGTAAGTAATGGAGGGACAGCCGCATGCCCAGGTGGCCAAGGCAAGGCAAATTTGGGGTAAATCTGCAGTGCTGTTGATACTGAATTATAGAAATGCAAAAACACAGCAGGCATGGGGCTGGAGGTGGGTTTAACTGCTGTATGGGGGCTTTGGTGTTGGAGCTGGGGTTTCTGGCAGCCTCCCACCCAGGAACAGCCTGTCATTAAATTCTGGGCAAATTAATCATCATTGTTGGGCTATTTTTTGGAACGGCTATTCATGTAGCTGGAGCCAAACCACATTTCTTGCTGCAGATGTGTGAGAAGAGGCAGTGCTGCAACAGCCATTCATGTCTCCATTACACTGAGAGGGTTGAAAAATGGCGGGCAGAGCACAACCCCAATTTTCCTTTTAATTTTTCAGTTTATAATTTCAACTTTTAGGAAAACAGGATCAGTAACATGAGAGGAAGGGTGGTGTTTGCGACTCATGCATTTGTGTGTCTCATGCAGACACCGCAGACGTACCCATAACAGTGTGAATCATCATTTCACTTAAACTGGGCCTACTTAGGCATTGAAAACCAGCCATGCAGCTGCGCTTTGCTGAGCTGGGACACCTGCAAACTCTGCCTGAACTTCTGCCTCTAACAAAAGGCCTTTGAATGCAAAAATTGAGACAGGAGAGCCAAATCCTGACTTTAAGCAAACTTTCTATTATGTGAGGGAGGAAAAAGGGATTTCATCATTAACAATGCTCAGTGATAACAATTCCAGCCCAATCCAAAGCCCACCAAAATTGGCCTCAGCCTAACCCCGGTTCAATGAGGATCTTTACATCATAAGGTATTATTTGGAACAGAGTAGCAGGAGGAAGAAAGTCAGTCTGGGCTAAAAGTACATAACAAACTTCTATATAATGTGAAAATGGATAATAAAAGCTGTCCTAGCACACTAAACCATCCCCTCATTTGTAATTGCACTACCTTTTTATCTTCTAGTATCCCTGTTCAAGAGTATGTTTAAAATTAACTATGCTATGTAAATTCAGGAGCCATAATTCACAGAAGTGGATTGAAAAGTTGTATTTGTCTTCTCCTTTGTGGAAGGAATGAGAGGCCAGAACCCAGGTGTTGCAGCAGGGAAGAAAAGTGGTCCAGTTAAAGTAGGGCATGCAACAAAAAGGGAATATACAAGGTGTATAAACATGTGGAGGGGTAGGAGAGGACTACAGAAATCATAATACATGTAGAAATATAAATATAACCTAAACCCTAATACTGGAAGCTGGTCATACCAGCTGCAGTCTTGCTAAAGTTTTCATTACACCAACATGTTTTCACCCGCTTCATTTTTGGGCAGAAGTCCTCCATGACCTGTTGCTGCTTGATTAGTATTAGAAAACCCGAGCAAAAATTCCTTTGCATCTTCTTGAAAGCATTGCAGGAAAGTAGAATAAATATACACTTATCCTATTGTAAAAATATTTTGGTTATGCTCCTTAAGATACTAATGCAAAAAGTAAAAAAAAAAAAGGAAATGTGGATGACTCTTTCAGGATCCCAGCCATAACCAGAGAAGGCTTACCTTTTCTTTTGAAATTGCACATTCAGTATCTGGAAAAAATTATTTTAAAACTTCATTCTGCAAACATCTGAAAGTATTAATTTCATACTTGTGAATGTTTATTAAATTCAGTGGATGTGACATCACAGTCTAAATTCTGCTAAATTACTTCATGTTTAGTTTACTAAAGCTAGCAGGTCTGGGATCTTCTGGTTGCTGTTGAGATAATTTGCATTTGCAAAAAATTTCAAATCCAACCGGTTTCAGATCTGGGGGTGGCAGTCTTCCCATTTTTGCTGAAAAGGCTTTGTCACAATTAAACAGATCTGTGCTGTGTTGTTTAAAATAACTCCTCCAGAAAACAGTTTCTGATTATAATAATAAATAATAAACATAATAATCCAAATAATTTCTCTGTTATGCATACCTTTCCTGCAAGGACAGCAGGAACATTGCCCCTGAATAATCATCCTGCTTATATATAGGTGCTTCCTAGATTGCTGTCTGTACCAGAAACACTGTGATGTGCAGAAGGAGCTAAAATGTTTTCTGGAGGCAAGCTTTACCAGAGAGGGACTCCATCAGTGGCAAAGAGGCTTGTTCTAATCAATTTTTTTTTCCTGAATATTAGCTTCTCTAAGTGACAAACAAGTGACAAACCTTACCATCTCTTACAGAATGTTAAATGCCCACCAGGTAATACATGTAGTTACTGGAAATGCCTAGTAACCCTGCCTTCCCCGAGGGACAGTGGGAAGTGACAAAGTAAGAGCTTGTCAGTTGTTCAGTTGGATTCTAAGTCACATGGTGAAAAGGTCAGTGTAAATTGGGCATGCGCTTTATAATTAGTTTCCAGAGATTAGTGATATGCTAATGACCCAAATTCCAAGAGTTGTTCTTCCTGCACACAGAGGGCATGCAGGTGTATTGGTTTCATAATCTCAGCAGTACCATAAGAAATACAGACTCTAGAAGGAAAGAAAACAGAGCTAAATCTATTTTAAAAGAGATTCTATTTTTGAAAGTTGAAAAGGAATATATTAAAAGAGGAAAACAAAAAGACTAGGACAATGTGGAAGACACTAAATAGCCTCAGTAAGCTAAAAAGTGACAAATCAAATTAGCAAGATTGTGTATTGGCATCTGGTTCACACGTAATTGCTTAAATCACTGGGTTTTCCTATGATAACATAAGCTCTTCCCCAGTCATTTGTGTTTACCGTACAAATGTACCTGGTTAGATGATGCAGGCAGTGCCTGGTGGGTACCCATCCCTTGTTGCTGAAATGGAGCACAGTGTTGTGTTTCTCTCTGTCAGCTCAACACCACAAACATTCTCCTCCCTCCCCTTCCAAAAGGCATGGCAGGGGCAGAGAGGAAAGAAATCTCAAAGGATTAGATCAGTGTCAGAGCATTAACACTTAGTTGATGACAACTCTAAGGATTAATTCAAACTGGTTAAATCCTTCTTAGCCAGAATAGGAACCAGCAAACCATCTGGTGGAAAGAGCAGTATGACAGGGCTAAAAGGAAATACTGTCTGAGTAGTCAAAGGAAAAATAAACCTTTCTGCAGACTTTTGGGAACTGCTGTGTTTCCTAAGCATCTGGCCACAGCAAGTGACAGTTTTGATTACAGTAGTTTAAATAAATACCATGGCAATAGTTTGCAGCTCAGAAAAAAATCAGATTTTAAAATTTTAAATTTACTCTAATAATGCACAACACTTGCATAGAAAGACTATGTAAAAAATCATACAGTCTGTGAGAAAATATTATACCATACAAGCTATTCTCCTGCTAACGTCTGTTCTGTTGCCAGACTACATTATTCTATTGCTTCATTACTGAAAGATCTTTACAGGTAAATCTCTCTTTTCCCCCGCTGTCCTCAGCAACCCTTTCCTACTTCCCTCCTTTGAGAGAGGTGCTGGTGGTCTCTGTGCACGCTTCGCTTTTCCTTGAAGCCGAATTGGTGAAGTGTGTGTAATCACAAAGACAAAATACAAGTGACCTAGATTTATCGGTAAGGTTAGTATCACAGCTCTTGGGGCTGGCCTACAAAGACAAGGTGATGAGTCTCATAAACTGCTTTGAGGTTACCTCTCCAGGAATTAAGAGTGTTTGTCTCTGGAGGAGATCAGACAATGTAAATTGGATTTGTGGTGAAGTCTTTCCTCTGCGATGTCACTCTGATGATGTTTATACTAGAAATGAGGTCTTGCTTCTGATGGCTTTAAGCTTGGCTCACTTGTTTTGGTCTCTTTATAAATAAAGAAATCTGATGAAACCTTGTAAGAATTAAATTTACAGTCTCTGTTTTATGAGGTGCATGCTGCTACCACGGACTTGTATATAATGGCAGTTGGCTCACTGTGAATGTTTGGTGGTGACTCTGCATGCACAGGAAGGAAATTTCCAAAGGGCATTCAGTAAATAGAGTTTTCATCCACTTTGATCTGTTAGTTGTTCCCTTTTTAAATCTAGAAATTCTCTTGTTTGTTTATCACAGTCTTGAAATGTAAAAGTGTTTATGCAGCTTATGTTGTTTCATGGCAAGATTTTACTAGCTTCCTGATTATAGAGAATCTGTTTGTCTTCATCCTGCTGCTCCCCAAATATTGCCATGCAAAGGAATTTGCAGCAGACTGGCATGTAAGCTAATGGAGCAAATGGCTTTGCAAATGTAAGAACTGAGCAAAAGTGTTTGATTTCCTGATAGAGAACCACTGGTTCACACTCCTCTTTTGAATGTGGAAATTCTCAGTGTGAAAATTTGGCAGAGTAAATCTGAACAGGAGAGTCGCAAGATCTGCGAGACTTGTCTGGTACTTGCAACAAACCTGTTCTGTGCAGGGCTATATTGCTACAATGGGGAACCACGTTTTCTTTACAAATGCTGGCATGAACAGTAGTCCCGTTCTTGAGCCCAACCTTGCCCTCTGAATGCTGCTGGATTTGAAAAAATGTTTTCAGAATACAATGTTTCATCACTGCTCAGAAGTTTCATGAATTTTAAAAGACTGTTTTCTCTCAGTGAAGCCTAAAATAAAGATAAATTGGGAATTTTTGGATCCAGATTTAAAATAAGAGGATCAAAGGAATCAAAATATCAGCAAAGATAAAAAGGTTTGTTTGCCGATGTTGGGTCTTACTGCTGATACTGAGGGCTCTTTCGATCTTTGGCAATATCAGGCAGGAAGCATCTGTATCTGCTTATAATCTTTTTTAGAACACAAAATCACACATTTTTGGTCTTTGCCTTATCAAAGATAGGGAGTAAGATGCGTCTTAACAACATCAATGTGTCAGAATATTGGACATACCCCAAAACTTGAGTGAATTTGTTTATGTTGTTCAGATCAGTTTATGGGCAGTTTGTCTAACAACATTAAAACTGTGTGAAAGGTTGAAGCTGTCTATTCCCTTTCCTTTTTATTTTGATGGTAATCCATCCTCTGGTCAACTGTCCCACAAAACAGCTGTGCCCTTAGCATGAAGAATAAATAACAGGAATGGGTTGTCACAGCAAACTTACAGGAGTCCTGAAAGAAAAAATTATCCTGGAAAACGGAGTCACGAGACTGCATCTTCACAAAACATCTTGATAAATCATAAACTGTACAGCAAGATTCTCAGTGCTACCAGTAATTACTTACCAATTAATAATTATTAATTGGTAGCTACCACTAAGCACAGTGCTCGAAGCATATCAGCTCAAGACAGAACAGTAAATGATGTATAGGGTTTTTTTTGTAAAAGTATATGACATTGTTATTTTTTAAATTTCACTCTGATTTTAGGCACCATGAGAATGGACATGCTGATTTGGACCAAGGCATTGCATGGCCCACTACTTTGACTCCAATATTGGCCAGAAGTGAATGGATGACAAGAAAAGAAGTAAAAATAGGGTAAGTATATATCATACCTTTCCATCTCCCTCTCTTCCTCCTGCATGCCCCGATGTGCTCTCCCACTCCCCAGCCATTTTCAGGCAAGGCTGATAGGATTTGGCAATTTTTTAGTCCCAACTGCAGCTCTTTACTAAGCATATGTCCAGTTGCCTTGTGATCTCATGAAAGCTCTTTGCTTATTAAAAATAGAAATAGCAACAAATGGAAAGGGCAGTAAAGGTGCAGAACAATGTTCATGTGACGTTTGATTGAATAGAACTCCACAGCCAGAACACAAAAGGAGACAGTTCAGTACAAAGATTGTGGTAGCTCTGTACGACTCTTCACCAAAAGATGCTGTAAATGCACAAAATTTACTTTGGTTTGAAAGAAAGCTGACCAAGTGCTTTGGAAAGAACAAGCAGCCTTGGTGCATTCTCAACCTCACTTCCACTAGCTTCACTTTCTCTTCCAGTGCAAGAACTGGTGCATGAGATGAATACTTGATTCTTATCACATCCTTCAGGCTATTTAAGAACACATAAACATCTAAAATATCCCTTCTAAGTCAAATCTTTTTCTGTGCTGTAGAATTTCCACTCAATTATTACTCAGATGGAAGTTGCTTCATACATTTGATCATCCTCATTGATCTCCTATGAATCTTTTCAATTTTTAATCTTTTATGTTTCACCAAAGCTTCACTGTGTGAAAGAACCATGGATGTATGTAACGACATAATGTTATTTTCTGTTTCATGCTGTATTGCTTTCGTAATAACTCCTGAGACTTGTCTATCCTTTTTGACAGCTGCCAACTGCTGAGTTGATGATTTTATGAAAGTCTTCATCTAAACCCTAGTTCTTGCTGTGCCCATTTTCCTGTAGCTGTTCCAAATGTTGATTTAATAATTCCAAAACTAATGAACAATATTTTTCATTACAAGATCATACTTGAATATCCATGCTGAGTTTAATTAGCTTTAATAGTTTGAGTGATTTCAATCTGCATCTTTAGGCATCTTAATATCTTTTTTACATTTGGCCTGAAATGAGTGTTAAATATCTTCTTGTGGCAGTTTGGGGCCACCATAATCATAGTTGTGTAACATAGAATATGTGAAACAGAGCTATGCCATCTGCAATAACACATGCTTTGTAATGGATAATTAATAAGATAACATTCATGTTATTGAAAATATGTCAGTATGCTTCTGAATAATCATAGAAATCTGAAACTTAAAAGCAGCATTAGTGTTTCATTTTTTTTGTTGTTGTTCTGTCACTACATGATTGATCATAACTTCCTTTTCCTTCAGTCTCTAACTCCCAAGGTCTGAGTCTCTTTTTCCAATAGCAAAAACTTGCCTAGTGGTCTCAGGGAAAAAGCCTTTGCCTTTGGCAAGGCCTTAAGTCAAAAGAAATGCTCAGTTTTCAGTGTTTGAAGTATGAATTCCGAAAATGAGGTAGACCAATGCAAACAGTCCAGAGGTGAGTGAAAAGAGTTATGAGGGATATGGAAAATAAAGTGTATGAGGCAATCTGAAAGCATGAGAACTGTGTTGCTTAAGGAAAAGGAGACTGAAGAAGAACATTTTCAAGGGCTAACAAGCTACTGTAAAGGCAAAGGGACCACTCTGTTTTCCATGTTCATGAAATTTATAATACAAAATATCAAGAAAAAATTAGTTTGCAGCAGATTTTCCGGGAAACTGCCATGTCTCCACCACGGAAGTCTTGAAACGAAGTTGTGTTATTCCTGTTATGAGGTCAGTGAAGCTGAAGAGCGATGAATGTAGTTACAACCTCAGCAGCACCTGGGAGTCAAGGATACCTGTCTCTCCCAGAAATAAGACCAAATAAGACCCGAGTGATCCTTGCACTTAGCAGGAACGTGCACAGTCCCTCAGTCCTTGCCACTTAAGGGAAGAGGAGTCCCTTGCCACTGTTGATCTGTCATGGCTTGCTTTGTGAAAGGCTAGTGATGAGCTGATTGTGAGGAGTTCCTTGCAGCTTGAAGAGCTGGGTGCCCATATGTAGTGCCTGGAGGAACTCAATGGAAATGATGGCTACAGGACTGCTACTGCTGCTGCTCCAGGTGAAGCTCTCACTGTAAAAGAGCTGTGGTATGCTCTTCTTAGCGGAAGAGGGACAATTTTAAAATATATTTGATATTATGGGATGCTTCTGCAGAATTTCAGTATCAAATGCTAGGTGAAGTTGATCCAATTTTGAGTATGAGAGTGTACCTTCTTAGATTCTTCCCAGCCCTAGGTATAGCTGGCAAAAGTAGTTAAAAAATAGTTTACAAAACATTTTATAGAGAAAAAAAGACATATCTGGACTTACTGTCTAGTAAGAACATCACTATTTTTGGCAGCTTTTTTTCACTTCATTCTTTGCATTATAATTTCTTTATTTCAAATGGTTCTTATTCCCTGAACTTTTCTTCAATATGTGATTTATGGATTGTTCTACAAATCTTGTGGTACTTTGTTCTTTACAGCTTGATATTGTTAAACCCAGCAGCAAAATCTCTTGAGAAGCTGGAAAAATTAGGGCAAGCCAGCTCAAATCAATTTCGCTGTCTGGAGCACAGTGTTCTTAAGAATGTAAATAATCTAATGCTTAGAATATCTTTGAAATCTTCACAGTTTGTTGGCCTCTATTAAAATACTCTCATGAACAAGTTCTCGAGAATTTAATAAGGATTTAACAATTGCAACTTCTGTGATAATCAAAGCAGTTAAAGAGTTTCATGGAAAACGATGGGCTTTTAAACGGGCTCTTTAATGAACCTATCTAATTCTATAGCTGATACACACACCAGAAAATGTATGGCAGTAAGTATCATTTTCTGTTAGGCTGTAATAATGCAAAGACTTATGCACATATTGATTTGATGTCCTGCTGCAATGAATATAAAAATGTATGCATAAATCTTAGGACAACCTTCTCTGACATGCACACTAAAAAAAGGACAATATTGTAAAAATCTATATGAGTTCCACAAAGTTCTTCCATGATCTGGCTCTTAGATTAGTTGATCAAATGAGACCTTTCTGAAATTTGAGCAGGTGGTATAGCCAGGAAGACTCTTCCAAAAGTGCGATGCACAATGACATTTTCATTCTAGAAACAGAATTAAAGAAAATATTAAAACCTCTAAAGTTTGGTGGGCAGGAATTTTGATGCAGCTGAGAAAATGCCAGGATGAAATATTACAAAAGGAGAATGCCACAGCGTGATGGGAGGTTATAATGATGGTCTTGTGACTCACAGCATATGCAAGCCAGGGCTCTTTGTTGCTTCAGAAGACGTAAAACCAGCAGTAGATGCTCAAGTGTGCTACTGGTAGGGAAGCCTTCAAAAAATTTGGAGGAAGTCCCTAAGAAGGGTTTGTGCACAGTTATTTGAAGCATATGACTGCAGGAACATGCTGGGCCAGTGAGAAGGTACCGTAACTTAATCTGAGGGAAAGGCTTGCAGTGGCAGAAGCTGTGAGCAGTGATGGCAGCTGGTGCGGGGGGAGTTGGAAAGTGGAGGAACGGTCCTTGGAGATTTCTGGAAAGATGGAGGTTGGGGGGGGGATTCATCTCAAGTCCTGAAAGGTGCAGCAACACAGAAAGAGAAGACATGCTAGTGGGCCAGGCATGATCCTAGGATATGAATGCTGATGGCCTTTTTACCCTACAGCTGTTTGCTGAAGGAAAAAAAAAGAGGGTATAGCAAGCAAAGAATCTCATGCTTCTCATTGTGTTGGCTGCTTGAGCTTGCATACAAAGAGCTTGCTCCTGACAGGTAAGGCAATTACCTGATTTTGGTCTGTTGAAAAGTTGTTTGGCAAGCCAGTTAGCACTGTCAGCAGGAAGGTTTCCTAATTTCACTGTTCGTTTTCTGAACCTTTCCCTTTTCTTTGATTGCCCTTATTTGGAAGATCTATGTCTTCCACTATTAAACTATTGCAGATATCAAATACTGGATTCTCTTCTCTTCCTTTCCATTTTTGCTTTTTGAAGTCTTACCTTTATTTCTGTACAAGAATCAGCACCACAGATTCAGTGTCAGGAATTACACGGTTTCATGACCTGACAATAGGATCAAAACCTAAGAATTTGGTGAGTTTTTGTTGTACTGCTGCCCTAAGCTTTATGAAATTGTCTGTTGAGGTCATAGTCAAAATGGTTTGTAGAGGATGGGACTGAATCATGGCTTGTCTGTGGTACCTCAGTGTGGGTGAACTTTAGTTCTCACCGCTGCATTTGTTTTCCACATTTGTAATATATGACGAGTAATGCTCCTTACCACTTACAGGATTATGGCGCGTGTTATCTAATGTGTATGTCAAGCACTTTGAAGAGCCGAAACATTGCCTACCTGTTACATACAAGTGATATTCTGGTATCATGACATTGATTTAAATTCCTGATTCTCATCTTGTGCTTTGTGTGGGTCATTTACAGTTTTCCAGCAGTCAGTAGCATTAAAGAGCTATCACCAGGGTAATTTTTATTAGTTCGACATCAGAATCAGGCTCTAGGATTGCTTTTTAGATAGTGTGATTCTGTATTTGATTTCCAAATAACCATTACTGTCATTTCTTGAAAATGCTAATATTGCCAAAAAATCAGTGCTTCATGCTTAAAGTATCTCAGTAAGATGACTAAGGAAATAGGATTTGCCAGCTTTTGTTTAAGGCAAAGTTCTGACAGGGCTGCAGTAGCTACAAAGAAAGGCAAGTTGGCATGTTTAACACTCCTCAGAACAGTGGAAGGGATAAATAGCTCTTCCAGTCTGAAGGAAAACAGTTGGAATAAAAAGATGAATCGCAGCATGAAGACAGCAGTAGGATACTGTGTTGGGTTTTTTTTTAACCAACAGCCTTGCAGCAGACTGAATATTTGCATAGGTTTTTTTCTTCTTTCTTTCTTTCTCAGATTGTTGCTGTGTGGTTAAATGGTTAAGTACCATGTCTGTTTTCCGTAGTCATGTGGCTAAATTCTGTCTCTGAGTGTTTGCTTTAAAACCTTGCTTCAAAGTAGCAGTAGTAGTCCTTGCCAGGTTGGAAAAAGAGGTGCCCTTTAATACATGCCTTAGAAACGCTCCGTCCCGTAGTGTTTCCTCCTGAGGGAAGGCGGTGGTACACTGGGTGTATCATACCTCAGGCTTTGTGCTTGAGGCCAGTGCTGTAAGACTCAGGGACAGATGAGTCAGAACAGACGTCCAAAGAAATGCACCTCCCACTGGGAGGGTGAAAAATCCTGGGAAGTATGAGCAGAAAGTAGTGAAAAGAATGCTTAAAAAAAAAAAAAAAGGCAATATTTAGCTTCCCCAAGAACTCCTGGACAAGGTGGAAAGCACAGCTCTTTCCAGATGTAGAACAGAAAAGCATTTCTCTCATCTGAGACTTTTTGTATCTCTAACAAATGAAGACCAATACCCAAGTCCACAGAAATAAAGAGTCATTTATGTTATCAGGTTCAGGAAGTTTGTTGCAGTTCAATTTCTGCTTAGATTAAAAACTTTGTTGCTCTTTACAGGGGAAAAACCCAGCCTTTGCACTCCCCACTCTTTGCTGCAGCTGCCTAGTGAGCTTCTCCTCCATGTTTACATTAGGTATAAACTAGTTTGCCTGCATGGCTGATCAAATAAATTGTATGCCAACTGGTGTCTTCCTGCTAATTCCCTTACCAGCAGGGGATAAGGCACAGCACTGTTGTATGTAACTCTTTCAGGGCCCGTTTTCAAACATCTCACCCACTTTCAGCAACAAGCTGGCTACAGCTTGTCAGGAGTTGTTCCCCTTAGTCTGTAAGGCAGTGGCAGTGACTCTTCCAAATTCCACTTGCTGGCCTGCATGTTAAGGTTTTTTTTTTTTAATATCAATTACAGTCATTATCTGGAACAGTAAATATCATCACCACTTCACCACTTCTGCTTTTCACTAATATCTGGCCATATGGGTATCTTAATGACAGTCTGGCATGATTTTTGATCAATGAGCATTCCCTCCATAGACAAAATTAATTGATAGTCTCTCTACACTGGTCATAAATCTTGTTCCTCAGATGATGATGACTCTAGCATCTTAATCTATGTTTGCATCTCCTGGTGTGCCATTTTAAATTAGAAATGTTAGCTGCCTCTTATCCAAATGCCCATTTGTAAACTCAGTACTTTTTAGAGCTTGTTTTTAGAGCTTGTTTTGATGGTCTCCTCTTGAAGGAAATATCTCTTATACCATACAGAATGGCTTAGAAGTGTCATCTTTAGTGTCAGCAAAGCTGATGGTGGACTCTAGCTTTGGTAAGCGTAATGAGGGAACACATAGCAAAAACAGAGTTTGCATTTGAAAATATTGTGGAAGCTGACGAAAGCTCTTCTCCTGAGATTAATTTTTGAGGGTATATTTGTTAGTTTTTCCACAGAAGTTGCTCAACCCTATGCCCAGACTATTATTCAGCTACTCTCTAGGCTTGTTCTGTATTCTAAGTATGTTAAGGTTGGCTCTTGGCCGTGCTGCACATGTCGCTAGGATGTAATATTCTCAGTACCTTTGCTCCCGTGGACATTTTGGAAAGCCAACAAAGGAAAAAATTCGTCTAGAGCTCTGCACTGGTGTTGCTATCTGGTCTGTTTGTGCAAAAGGGTCAATAGTAGCTAATTGAGATTGGCTTTTTGTTGCTCCACTTCTCTTATTTTTCCGATGTGTCCCTTGCCAGATGTAGGTTACATTCATCTCCAGCTGTCAATGCTGGTTTGCCTCTGCTGTCTCTAAACCAATAAAAATGCACTGGTCTTTTCTGTGTCTGTATTTCCTGGGGCATTGTAGGGCTCGGAGAGATCGTCGTGTCAGTAACTATATTGGGAGATAGGACGAAGAGCGGGGCATGCACACTGATGTGCCGTGTTCCGTGTATGAACATCATCCTGTAGTAAGATTGTTTCACGAAGTGCCTAATACCATTCGGAACAAACTTGTTTGGATTATTAAAGTCCTATTGATGCAGCACTATTATCCTGTGTGCCATTACGGTTAAACATCAGTTACAATTAAATGGATATCACACTAATATAGAGATTTTATATATGTTTTAAAAATCACGGAATAATTTGATTCCTTTTAATAACCTCAGATTGGTTTTCATTTTAAAATTTATTTATAAATCTAGACTACAGTATTTCCTAATGACAGGTTAAGAGACTTCCCAGTTGCCTTGCTTCACTTAGAGTTTCTGCTTAAATACTCATAAGCCTCATAAGTGCAAGAAGTGAACACATTGGTATCTACATCACTGTTACTTCCCACTGAATGATCAATTGTTACGTTAGAAATGGTCAAGACAGATAAATCTTTACCTGGAATAATGTCTCTTACTGTTTAATGTTGAATGGTGTGACGGTGTGCTCCCCCCACCCCCAATCTGACCACTTTTCCCATAGCCCTGCTCAAGTGATAACCCTGTCCCACAGTGGGACAGGGAGGAGAATTGGGAAAGAAAAGAAGGCAAAACTCATGGACTGAGATAAAAAAAAAAAAAAAAAAGTCACGCATACTAAACTGGTAATGTAGAAAAAGTCGTGATGGATATGTCTGGTCGTGATGGCTGCATCCGACTCAAAGTGGATTCAAGGGAGACAGATAACAACACAATAGCCAAGGGATGGCAATGTGCACCCCCTAACCACAGTGCTGGTAAATGTCCAACTCAAGCCAAATTTGAAAAAAAACTAGCATCTACAGTCGATGTGCAAATATGACTATGAGTCAGTTATCTTGCCTCATAAATGGTGAGCGGCCCAAGAGCCCTTTGAGCTCTCCTGCACTGCAGTGGGCTGCATGCCAGGATCTCCCCTTGAGTACGGACGCCTCTCAAGGTTACTCCTTGAGGTTGAGAAGAACCTTATCACATCAGATACTTGGTAAGTGAATTGGGAATAAGAGCACTGAAACTTTGAAATCTTAGGGAAGTGATAGAAAGGATTGATTGTGCACATATAATCCTTTAGACATAAACCACTGGTCAAGCCCGGGAGTAGGACTGGATCCAGCCACACCTAGAGTCCTCTTTAAGAAGGAGTTTAGAAAGCAAGGAGGTCCTTTCTGAATCTCATGACGCAACAGGAAGGTCTCCCTAACAGTTTTGTCTCACCCTGTCCTCTGCAGTAAATAGTCCGGTGTACCTTGTTAAATCACCGTCATATTTACCATTTATTATTGAACTTTGTCAACTCACTATTTTATATCAATAAAATGTATTGTTGCTTCTCTCTTACAAGTGAAACACATCACTCTATTCCGTGACAAATGGTTAAAAATAGCTAACTGGCTTTGAACTTCTTGAGCTCCACTGATGGGCTTAAAGCCTGCATTTTACAAGATTATAGATTTGCAGTGTTTATGTTTGTTTACCTTGCTTCTCTTAGAAGCACTCTTAATATATGTTTTAAAAATCATGTCCCTCATCAGACATAGGCTACACACACATCTTGATATATATGCTCATCTATACATTACTCTCCCTAAATCAATAGCAAAGCCTTTGTATTTTGTTTCTGTGTACCCCGTGCATTCTGTAGCCCTACAGGAGCTAAATCTCAGTGATTTTCCCAGTGCCTTTTTTTCCTTTTCAGTCCTCAGTTTTTAGTGTGAACATACAATAAATGGATTTGGTGATTGTCATGGCTTAGCCCTACTCAGCAGCTAAAATACCACACCGTTGCTCACTCCCCACAGTGGGACAGGGAGGAGAATTGGGAAAGAAAAGAAGGCAAAACTCGTGGGTTGAGATTAAAAAAAAGAAGTCACAGGTACTGAACTGGTAATGTAGAAAAAGCTTTTGTTTGCAACTACTTAAGAAACTGTAAATATTGGCATTTTCCAGATCTTTCACTCTTTCTGCTGCAAATAGAAATACAGTCAGTGTCATCCACAAATTGCTTTCATGTGCTGGGTCAGAGTCGATGTCCAATTCAGAGTCAACTCAGTATGAAAATCTGTGGAGTTTAAGATTAAATGTTGAGTTTTCCAAATGTTCTTGTTCATAAGGTTCTTAACAGGAGGGAAAGGACAGTGCAAAAGGCAAGTAAAAAAGAGCGAATGAAACAAATTGCTTGCTGAATCAAGCATTCAATTGCCAACTGCATTCTTTCCCAAAAATTTCTGAAGATTTGGATGTGCATATTGATATTTTTTCTGTGCTAGTATTTCAAGCATGGGTGAAGCATAGGAATGGAAGAATGATGTCAGTAGCACCTGCTGATACCAACTGTTTTGGTGACATTAAAGCAAGCTTTCAGTTTCACTGGAGCATAACTCTGGCAGCTGTAATATAAGTTTGTAAGGGAGGGGAAATCTATAGCCTGGTTAAGAAAATTAATCCTTGCCTGTGTTTCCAAGGCAACACAGATAAGGAAAGTAGTAACTGCCTTGCTTAGAAAATGGGTTCATCATATGCAAGGAGAAAATTGCTCTAGCAAAATAAAAAAGATTCTCTAGCAAAAGGAAAAAAAAGATAACTCTAAAAAGAGATAGCAGTTATCTTTTAAAACCCCACTGAAACTACCCCTGCAAAGGTTTCGGGAGATCTGAACGTTTCTGAAGGTTTTCAGAAATCTTCAGAAGTAAACATAGTGAAAGCTAGGACTTGCCTAGGTGGGAAAATTACTGAGAAGTCAGTCAAATAATTTACCATGTTAACACTCTTACTCATGTCTTAAGTAGTTTACTTTTATCAGAGAGGAAGATATCTTGTGTTTACTGTGTACAAGGATTGTGTCCTCATGGGAGTTTAGATGCACTTAGCAGAATATAAGTTTTCTTGTTTGAGTATATTCTTAAAAAATTAAAATGTCTACCAAAGACAGTTGTCTTTTGACATATTCACAGTATTTTAGGATCTAACGGATGTTCCTAACGTCACCTGACCTGTTTGATTAATGGGAAGTTAGTAGAAATACAAAATGCCAAAATAAATTTTACCATTGATGCAGTGGAGCTTCTATAAGCATTTCAGTACTTAAAATCACACTGGCAAGGTCTTGCTGGTCTGTATTTTAAGATGATCTCATGGGTTTTGCTTGTTTTTAACCTTTCCTAGACTTTAAAAAATTTTTAAAATGGCTGTTCCTCAACTAAGATCGGCTTCTCTTCTTATTTTTCTTTTAAAAAGAGTCTTTCAAAACAGTATCATAAAATAGGTGAAAAGAGGATCAAATACCTAAAGACTTCAGCAGAAGTGAAAGATTTGAAGAGGGAGTTGTTATAAAGCTACTTCTAGATCTGTCCCTTTCACACCGCTCCCCGAAATCTCCCTTGATTTTATTCAACAGACGCTATGTGAGCCAGTGCCCCTAACTCATCAAGTAAAACAGTAGAATTGGCCAGTTTCTACAGGCCCTAGTTATTGCATAGTTTCTTACAATAGGAAAAAATATAAAGAAAACTAATTGTGCTTCTGATTGTTTTCTATTGATTTAAGATTGCGTAATCAAACACTAGCAGTAACAGTGATGTGTGACTTGGAAGCTTTCAAGGAAAAAAAAGTGAACTTTTCTTGTGTCTGATGGAGTAAAATGAAAGGATATAACAAGTTTTATTGTATGTATTCTCTTCTTGGGCACTGCAGTTAGTGGCTAATGGTCCCTGAAAAATAAATTTTCTTCTGCAGAAGTATGAAGGAAGAATTCCTGGTGGAAACTTTTACTCTCAGTGAGAATTTGTATGATAAAGCAACTGTTTGAAAGTGAATTGGATGTACTTATGTTCATAAATTCAGCATTTTAAAATTATTTTTCTTGCATTCTTCCTTCCCTTTCCTCTACTTTTCCTCATTGCAAGATGATGTTTAGGTCCTTTACATGTTTTCCTTTTGACATAATTAGTTTTACAGATTTGAAGACAGTTGGAAAAGGTTTTGGGGGAAAAGAGAAGGAGGTAAAGAAGTGGCAAACTGACACTTTCATTATATTTGAGGGCAAGAAAAGATTTAAATAGAAATCTGATTATCTTTCAGTTTTTGCTAGAATCTTATCTGATGTGAAACTGAGTGTATTTTAAAATTACCGGAAGCCTGCTTTTTGGTTGGAAAGCTTTCAGCTGAAGAACCCTCAGAAGCTCTTTCTGTGGTTTACATTGCCTATTTTTTCTCTACTTTGCCAACTGGACAGAGTTCAAATCTGTATGGATGCTTTAGCATAATTTTCCATCTCCGAAGTCACTGGTGACTTGGCGTGACTTAGGGATGTCAGTCCAGCGGAGCGGGGTTACTAGAAGGCTGACCTTATTCCAGCCTTCCCTCTCCTGCGCTATTACACTCCCTTTAGTGCTCTCCCTGACAAATTATTAGTCACCTTGAGCTGACAGCAGCTGAGTTGCTCTTTTACCTGTAAAAGGTCGGACCATAACAACAGGGCAATGTGGAAATGCTTATGTCTATATACATCACCGTTCTGCAGATAAGTATAGGATTGGAGTCTTGTGTGGTTGCATTTGCAAAGTGTCTTTAATAATGTATATAGATGTTAAGCAGGAGTAGTGGGAGGTGACAGCATAACTTGGGGGGTAGGAGTGGGGGTGTTGTGCTATTTTGCATGCTTGTTTATTTATAATTGAATATATATCCCATCCATAATGGGATTATAGTCTTTGCCAAGAGTGCCTGCAGGCTTTTAAAGCATTGACTTTCTGAAATCACTGAAAATGGGAAATGCGATGATGCTGTGGCTCATGGAACGTAAGTCTGAATAATTGATTCTTTAACCTCCTGGGCTTATTATTGTTAGCTGTACCTGGCAAGATACATGGTGGGCATGGGCAGAGTGTGTGCATGTATAGGAAGGGAGAGAGAGGAAGGAAGGGAGAAAGAGGAAGAGAGAATGAAAGAGAAGAATAGAGGGCAAAAGCAAGGAACGAAAGTACAGGAAAGGAGGACAAAATAAAGTGGGGGGGGAAACTCTATGCATTCCCTTGCATGCAGGCTTGGGCCAAGGGAGGCAATCTCTCTCAGCCAGCACAGTGTAATGCCTGATAAACAGCCTCCCAAACAACACGCTTTGAAACAACAGCAAGGTAATAGATCTGAAGATTCAGATTACCTTACTTGACCCGGGTGATGTAGCTTGTTTTGCCAAAAGTGAGAGCTTAGGGATCAAAGGAGACACTAGCTGTGCAAAGGTCTTCCTGAAAGACCGGAGGGGAGAGGTTGTTGACTGCAGTGAGATGACATGTACTGATTGAATCAAATTCCGCAGTAAGCAGGGTGTCACTTTGATTCCAAAAGATCAGGATTAGTCAGGTTTATGCAGGTGCTTGAAGGAAATGGGACGCACAAGCGAGGTGCTAGGAGTGTGCATCTTGGTGTTTTTGCACTGTCTTTATTTTAGCAAATCAGCTCCACCTCTCAATGATGAATCCGCCCGTGTGAACCAGCAAACTCTGCCTACTGGTTCCCAAAAAGCAATAGTATTTGCCAATCCTGTAAAACATCACACCTATACAACCAACCAGCCTTATAACTACCTGTGTCTTTGGCCTTTTCCTGGAGAAATGGAGATGTGAACATCTGTCTTGAAAGCCCTCAACTTTTAGTTTGAATACAAAAACGATGAAAAAAGAGACAAAAGAAGACTGTAATTACATTAAGGGAGATTTGAGTTATTTTTCGGAAAAGCTCTTCTAGCAGTAAATGTGGTTAAGCCTTGGGGAAAAAAAACCAAACACATAGGGAGCATGTGGAATCATTTTACCACTAGAGGATTTTAAGAATAAGTTTGACAAAAAACTGGAACAATTGCATTGACAGAACTGATCCTGGGGGTCAGAGGGTAGATAGGACAGTCTCTTTGGGGTCCTGTTTCTTTGCTTTTTGACCTACTTTTCAATTTTTCAAGACAACTTTGATTTCTGATCCTGTCCTCCAAAGCGCCTGCAACTGCTTTGCAGATTTTGTAAGCAAACTTTCTCTATTCTCATCCCAGTCATAGCATTAGGATATGACTTCTAGACTCGCCCTAAGCAATATGATCCCACTTGCAATATCCTTTGGGTTTGATAATAAATCTTCCATTGGTGGCTACATTTGGAGAGGATTGTTTTTCAGGGAGTTGCACATCCATGATTTGGTAGCTACACTCCAGGCAATAGTTCCTTATGAGAATGTCCCGTGGGAATGAACGGGCCTTCCCAAGTGATGGGAAGAAACCTCTGTGGTTTCCCCTTCTGCCGCTGGACCACTTCCCCATCCAAGAAAGTAAGTACACTGCTTTGACATAACTTGTTGCTTTTTTTAAATCAACCTGTCTTCTTGTTTCATATTTGTTTGTGCATGAGTTTTCAAAGGATTAGAGGTTGGCTGACTGATACGTTACCTCAGATTTCCTTTTACCCTTTTTTTTTAAAGACAGTGATGTATTTGCTCAACATGCTGCAGATCAAATCCTGTTTTAGCCAGCTTAGGTAAACAGCTCATATCTCTGCAAGCACAGTACATATTGTACTTTATTGGAGAGGCCTCATCTAGTGATCTGTGTAAAATATGGGAATGGTTTAGCCCAGCTCTTTGCAGAAGGTGCTGCAAGGATCTGTGTCCTGGATGTGCGTGAGATGAGTCAAAGACCACACAAATGTTGTACCTGCACAGTGGTTGTACGCACTTTTGGGGCAAAGTGACCAAAACTTGTGCTATTTTCTGTTCTGCTGTAGTTATTTAAAATTATTGTTTACAAGTTCTGGGAGTAGATCTGTCACTTTAAAGAGTGCAGTCTTGATTCAAACGGAAGCAAAATACGGCAAAGAGGGGTAGTTTTTAGCTGTCCTCCTGTTTGTGGGAAAAATGACCTTTCCAGAGGATCGGTGTTTGCCTGCATTGCTCGGTTCCCCAGGCAGGTAGCCCACTTGATAGCAGGCTTTCAAATGTGTATGGCAGGAGGGAGTTGTCTGCTCAGCTTTGTGTAAACAAGATGCAACCATTGTTCCCTGGAAGCCTGCCAGCTCGGCCTTTAACCAGGCAAAAGAGAAATTCCTGCCTTTGAACTCGTACCTTCTATTTCCCAGCAGTTTTTTATGAGTTTGCTTATTTTGTAGCCAGGTTGACATCAGGATATGGGTCATTAAAACAAATATGTTTCAGGTGATTAAAAATATCAACACAATGTTAGTACAAGGAGTAGGTTAAGTGTGAAGCTGTGGGAACACTCTGTGCAGCCTTGAGAAGGGTAACAGAAATAGACTATTCCCATAGTAACTCCACAAAACTATTTGTATTATTTATCTATTGTATACAAAACAAGTGGTGGTAGGTAGCACAGTTCAATTAGCACTGAAGTAGATCCAATTTTATTTAGTACTCTGTATTTTTGCCATTCATCAGATGTTTAGGACACTTCAAAATCAGCTAACAGCAAGCTGTCTAAAGATATGGAAATGCAAGATTTCCACCCATCTCTCTACCTAGCTGTAGAGAGTAGCATTGTATGAACTTCTGTAAAATAAAGTAAACCTGCTAGTGGTTTGGGAAAATTCTTCCAATAAAGAGAAGAAACCCTATTTCTGCTTAGTCTGCATTTGGTTACAACAGTGTCCAGGAGCAGCTATGGGATAATCTATGATAGCTGCAGAAAGGCCAAACTTCTGATTTACTTAAGGAGTCTGTGCTCATTTTTTCACTTGCCTTTGTGTAGGTCATCCATCTATTCATGCTTGTGTCACTTGTTTTAACATTTCTTGCTATAATAGGTAGATGTTTTTATGGGTTTTATTATACGTTTTTTGTACACCTGGCTTCTTCTCCATTTCTTCCCAGAGTACAACCACCTAAGGACAAACTAGACAGCCATTGCCCTACAAGGTGTTGGGACATCAGAGGAGAAACAGTGACTGGATTCAGCCTGGATCCACAGAAAATCATGTGAGGCACAGCTAGATCCACCTGCAACAGAGTGATGACTGTCCGGAGGGGGTCCAGACCAGGCTCAGCTAGAAAAGGTAGTTACCATGCATGCTCAGGATGTTTTTCGGTATGATCAGCTCTTGGCAGCGTATTCCATTGGCTCAGTTTCATATGGAAACACTTCCATGGCTCACTGATCTCGTTCTAGAGTGACCTATCAATATGTAAACCAAGCCTGGATTATAGTTTGAATGCTCCAAAGGAGGTCAGTAAGACTGTAATTGATTAAAAATTTACTTTTGTAAAAGGCATGACACATTATATAAGCCACATGCACAAGTCAGGTAAAGCAGAAAGGTGAAATACATGAGGCTTTCAGTCTTAGGAAATATATCAATATTTGTTGTGTTAAAGAAAAATAACTCATAAAACTTTTTTTCATGAGAGGAAGTGAACTATTGCAAATGTAAATTTAATTAGTTATTTAAAGATATTCCTTTTACTACGTAAGTATAAATCTAAAGCAAACTGAGGATTACAGAGGAAGTCCCTTCATTTGCAGATGGAGCCTTTAGCATGCTACTCCTTTTAGCTATTATGCAGATACATTGGGTAGTAAATCAATGTTAACACCACCTTTGGAAAGGTATTCTTCACTGTTTCCCCTTCTTACGCAAAGTTTGGCATGAGAGTTTGAAAACGTGGCAGTGAGTACTTCCTGATAGCAAATGGCTCTACGCAGGAAAAACCAGCCTTGGTGTCTGTTTCTTCGGTGCTTGTAAGGTAGGATGTCCTGAAAGGCTTGTGTCCGGTTGCTGAAACTCCTATTCATTCTCTGTACCTACTATTTAATATTTGCTGGCTCTGAGCCTGTAGAGATGCGGATAACGAGTATTAGGTTGGTGAGTGGAGGGAGGATCAGGCACAGACAGCTAGCGGGAGCTCAGTTTGTGTCAAGTCAATGACAATCCCAAACTGGTTGCTCTGGCAGACTGAGTATTCGGGGCAGAAGTGGACACATTGAAGGTGTGTTTGTCACAGAACACAAGTGAAGTCTTATGAGGCCCACTGTGACTTGCATTCCTTGAGCCTAAAAGTTAAGTCTAAGCCTGGAAGTAGTGCTGCTGAAATGGTACTACTTTGTGGCATTTGTGCATCCAGGTGGAGGCAGTTGAAAATCTCATTGAAATGCCTGCACTTATGTTAAAGGAAAGAAAGAGACTTGGATGTAGATCTGAATCCAATATCAAAACTACCACTGACTGAAATCCTGTTTGGAGCCTTGTCTTAACTTTTTTTTTATTTTTGTCTGTCCTGCGGAATAGTAAGAGAGGCCAACAGCGAAAGCCCTGCACGGGGCATTCCTGATCAGACTCTTTTCTACTTTTAAAAGGTAAATAGAAAGAAACACAAGTATGTGTGGGAGCTTTAAGTCTTACTGCATTAGTGTCCTCAGAGAAAGAACAAATAGTTAGAGTTCAGACAAATTAAATGTTTGCAGATTTAATTTAGTGGCTTAAATGAAACTAGAATTCCAAACAACTGGCCCTAATTTATTATATTCGTAATACAGTGAAGGCTTTTTCTCATAGCAAATGTTTTCTTTGTTATATAGATATAAATGAGTGTGTTGGTCCCAGAAGGAAAATATTTTCAGAATCTGTTGGTTTCTTTTGAATAGTGCATTGCAATTTCTCATGGAGTTACTCTGCTGATAAGCCATGCTGTCTTTGGGAAGAAACTATTAGTTCAGCTGAAGCACAAGTGCAGAAAAATAGTTTCTTTGAACTGAAGTTAGCTGAATTTAAACAATATTATTGAAGGAGGTAGGGAAAGAACATTATGATCAGTTTTCCATCAATTTCATTGAGCTGAAATTACATAAGCATCACAGATTTTAGGAAGCTTTTTTTGTCCTGCTCTTCTCCAATCTTCCTGCAGTGAGGTTGTTTGCAATTTTCAGAGAAGCTCAAGCTTATAAAGATGCGGGCTAGAGAATGATGATACTGATGATCATTTCTGGGAAAGCTTTTCATTTAGGATCACATTTTCCTAACTAGAAATACCAGCAACTCAAATTGGAAATAAATAATTTAGTATTTAATGCTTGGGGTTTTATGAAATTATTATTTTTGTCCTAATAAGACCTTTCTGTTTTGCTGTTGATGATTTATTTTATTATGGATTGCAATGTTAATAATTTGCAAGATTACCTGGCGAATGGAATAGATGTTTCCATTTAACATTTTAGAAAGAAAACAAAACAAATCAACACTACAGACTTTGACACACAGGGTCATTGATTCATCTGCTAAAGCTGGCAATAAACAAATGACTCAGGCAAAAATGCAACAGCTCCCTTCAAACTTTTGTCCAACTGCACAAGCAGTATTACTGTATGTATGTGAGTATCCCTAAACCTATGGTGCACCTGCTGCACTGCTCCTTGAGTCCCAGAGGTATCACCAATGCTATTATTTTAACCCATAACAACTCAGTATTGCTCATTAACCTGTGCTTTGGTGGAGAAGAGGATGCTTTGCCACTTGTACTATGGAGTATTTTCCACTTTATTTTTCCCCACTCCTGTTTACGCGTGGTGTATTGCCATTTGTGGCAGAATTACAGCATTTAACACCTTAAATCTGCCCCTGCCCCCAGCAAACCAACAATATAAAAAATGAAATTAAATGCCATGTAGATTGGAAGTGAACCTTCTTAATACTTGTTCTTGACTCTTTTGCAGGCTTATTCTGTGACACCAATCAAATTGCCCAAAGGACTTGCTTTAGGGTTCATAGTGGTTTGGATAAATGTAAGCCATGACTTATGGTCTTATCATTAAAATCCATGTTTGGAGAAGATGAGAGTAACAGGAATTGCTCATTCTCCTATCTTTTTCCCAATAGGTGGGAAAATTATCAGGTTCAAGAGAAAATAGCATTTCCTGGCAAGTAGGCACATCTGAGATGCTTTGCTAGAAGGACTCCAGCTCTCACTTTCAACCTGTTTTCATAATGAAAAGCTTCAGGGGAAGATGGCAGTACTAGAGCTTTTTTATTCTCAGGAGAAATACATTGTAAAGCACACAGTGAATCTGAGCATCAGCAGAGGTGCTTGTTTTGCAGCAGTTCTGCATCAGTTGCCCACTGTCTGTCCATGACGTGTTTTGTAGTCCCTCATGATCCTGGAAACATTCAAGTCCCTGGAAACATTCAAGGCCAGGTTGGACGGGGCTCTGAGCAACCTGATCTGGTTGGAGATGTCCCTGCTCCTTCCAGGGGGGTTGGACTGGATGACCTTTGAGGGTCCCTTCCAACCCAAACCATTCTATGATTCTATGCTTCTATGATCCGTTCTATGTAAGATGAAATTTCTGCTCCTCTCTAAACCCATTAAAAATCCCTGCTTTTTCAGACCCATCTTCCTCACTCTGACACATATACCTACATCTTAGTTTTAATACTAAACCCAGTGTCTCACTGTTCACCCATCTTAAATGGGTGATTGAAACTGATCTAGTCTAATCTGTGTTTGGTAGCTGTTTTGTTTTGTTTTTTTTTTAATTAAATCAAAATCAGAATCTGAGCATATATAAACACAAGGGCATCTGGCTTTTGCATCTAGCTATGGATCCCAGTTTTACAGTTAGACACGCTTTGTCTTTTCTTGAGCTGTTCAATGCAAATGCCCTGTATCTGGTTAGGGTTAGTTTTAAGCAGCCTTGTTATCGTCTGAAATACGTTAAGTGTTACCTGGCACAGTAGGCTGTGTGCTGAATATTCCATTCTGCACATCTATGTTTTTAACAGAGAAGTCAGTGTGTTTGCTTGCAGGTACAAGGATTAAGTGTTGCTACATTTTACTGCTATGATATTAGCCAACATTTACATTATTTACTATTACATACCAATGGTATACCAGAAGTTGTTCCGACAGGTCATAAAATTACCCTGTATGTGTCTGATTTAAGGACAACAAGTAAACCTGAAACTGCACAGGGAATTCAGCTGATATGAAAATGGGTTTTTAATTGAGAATGGTTTTCTTCTAGCTTGTGCTGAGGCTAGAGTCTAGTGTTGCAGTGGTGGAAACTTATAATTTAGAAGCTCATTTTAGCAGTGATGAGGATTTGTGCCAGCTCAGTTCCTTCCAGATATGAATTCCTCAATAAATGATGTAAAAAGCCTTGTGTTACTCATTCCTTCTTGCCCTTGGTTAGGATTGTGTACACGCCTCTTCACTTAGCAAAGGAGATACCATATTTGACACAAATCTAAAAAGAATATTAACTCGAGCAGAAAGCCTCAAATGCTTTCTGGTGCGGCCATTCCCTTTGTATAAATAGCTTCCCTGTGACTGAAGTTTCTCGGATCTTTATTCCTGATTTTTATATAATCTTCTGTGCTAGAAAGGAAGGAATACCAATCTTCCATGGAGCGCTGCTAAGGCACAGGACTAGGAACAGTGGCTTCCCACGGGGTGAGAGAGGTAAAGCACTGGGCTAATGGGCTGCCTTACTCCATCAGAGTGAAGTTTGCCCTCAGCTCCATCCCTCATCTTCAAGTTTTGTTTGCAATTCAGACTCTAGAGTTGTTTGTTATTGTAAGAAAAGGCTCTTTTCCTCCATTCTGTCCATCACCTGTAAAGGAAGGAAGCCCAGACCCTAATGAATGCAGAGACTATTTAACTATAATCTTTTAGTCTATCCTGAACTTGATCAACAGTTTTTTTGTGTGGCCATAGGGGATAACGGACATGAGATGATTACTTAATTGGTAAGAGATGCCAATGTATACCTTTCTTTCGTATCAAGATTAAAACAAAACAGCCCCTAAGAAGTCATCTTCTGCTGCCTTCTGTTTTGAGGCCATGTAAGTCTTATTCTGCAAGATCGATCAGAGCAGAAGTTCTTGTTTCCATGCTTTAAAACTGGCTCTGGGAGTACTTCTACTCTTTCACACTCGCAGGAGCTCTTGTTTTCTCTCCATCATCTTAAACCTGGGAGAGGGGAACTGAGTTGAGTGCTGGGACTATGGCAGAAGACAGCCTTTCCCATTTCTGGGAAAACTTGCGGAGTTGAGTGCGCAGTGCAGAGGCACATAAACATGTGCACATCCACAGGTCCTGTGTCCAGGCCCAGATGGGAACACAAGAACATGCCCAGCATCTTTTTATTGCTTAAGAGAGGGTCCAAGGTGCCACAGTGTAAACTCTTTAATATCATTCACTCTGTTAGAGTATTCTGGTAGATGGATAATTTAATACACTAAATTTTAAGGGCCGACACTATTTCAACAAGTGTCAAAGAAGGTAGTTTCTGAACTATCTTACCTATTGGCTCTTTTCTATTGTGCGTAATAAAAATCATAGACACTGTTGAGCTAAGATTCTAGTAGTGATCTTCTAAATATACTGCTATATAATTCATAATAAAATAGTGTAAGATTGGAGCAAGGCTAAAAATTCAGTAGAAAAAGGATGAATATGAAATGTGACTTTATTATGATGATACATTACTGGTATGTGTGAAGTATTATTACAATACAGACCATCTTTTTTTACTATAGAGGTGTAATACAGTTGAAATGATATGAGAAAATGAGACTTTTTTTTCCATTTCTGTATTAAAAGCTTTAAAGTCTTCTGCAAGTCAGATTTGTGCATTTATGATGTAATAATTTGACACTGGAATCTTATATCAAACAGTTCAAGGGAAATAACGATATAGTGGCATTGCCTGAACTCAGTGAGAGACAGTATATAAACTCTGATTTTTTGTAATGATGGACTAAAACCAGACTTACATCAGGAGTTTAGTGTAAGCTATTCTTGCAACAGGGTTATCTTATTTTGCCAAATTAAACCCCAGGTCACTGTTCCAATTACTATGACTGCAAGAAAATAAATAAAATCATTAGAAAGATTGTAGAAAACCCAGAGGAGAAATTGAATTTATCAGAAGGGATTTAATTTGAATAAGTGTTTTACAAAGGACAAAAAAAAATAAGATAATCTTAGAGACCTATTGGGACTCTTTCCGGAACAATGTTTGGACCTAATCCAGCAAGCCCTTGGTCACATAAGTAATCCTGCCTCACACAAGGAGCGTCACCTGACGTCAATAAAATGATGTGCAGGGGAAAGGATTAGTCAGTCACATGACTAAGGGATTGTATGTTTACTTTAATTAGTCTCTCTCTCTCTCTCTCTCTCTTTTTTTTAAATGTCAGGTGTAACTTCCCCAGTATTTGTCTCTCCATACCCATTTTGTTCAAAACAGCAGATGAAATAGATACAGTTGCAGACAAATTTAGCAAAC
>WHYT01015252.1:15975-68948 GCA_009806455.1 Tetrax tetrax | reverse complement strand
TGAAATACGTTAAGTGTTACCTGGCACAGTAGGCTGTGTGCTGAATATTCCATTCTGCACATCTATGTTTTTAACAGAGAAGTCAGTGTGTTTGCTTGCAGGTACAAGGATTAAGTGTTGCTACATTTTACTGCTATGATATTAGCCAACATTTACATTATTTACTATTACATACCAATGGTATACCAGAAGTTGTTCCGACAGGTCATAAAATTACCCTGTATGTGTCTGATTTAAGGACAACAAGTAAACCTGAAACTGCACAGGGAATTCAGCTGATATGAAAATGGGTTTTTAATTGAGAATGGTTTTCTTCTAGCTTGTGCTGAGGCTAGAGTCTAGTGTTGCAGTGGTGGAAACTTATAATTTAGAAGCTCATTTTAGCAGTGATGAGGATTTGTGCCAGCTCAGTTCCTTCCAGATATGAATTCCTCAATAAATGATGTAAAAAGCCTTGTGTTACTCATTCCTTCTTGCCCTTGGTTAGGATTGTGTACACGTCTCTTCACTTAGCAAAGGAGATACCATATTTGACACAAATCTAAAAAGAATATTAACTCGAGCAGAAAGCCTCAAATGCTTTCTGGTGCGGCCATTCCCTTTGTATAAATAGCTTCCCTGTGACTGAAGTTTCTCGGATCTTTATTCCTGATTTTTATATAATCTTCTGTGCTAGAAAGGAAGGAATACCAATCTTCCGTGGAGCGCTGCTAAGGCACAGGACTAGGAACAGTGGCTTCCCACGGGGTGAGAGAGGTAAAGCACTGGGCTAATGGGCTGCCTTACTCCATTAGAGTGAAGTTTGCCCTCAGCTCCATCCCTCATCTTCAAGTTTTGTTTGCAATTCAGATGGGAACACAAGAACATGCCCAGCATCTTTTATTGCTTAAGAGAGGGTCCAAGGTGCCACAGTGTAAACTCTTTAATATCATTTACTCTGTTAGAGTATTCTGGTAGATGGATATTTTAATACACTAAATTTTAAGGGCCGACACTATTTCAACAAGTGTCAAAGAAGGTAGTTTCTGAACTATCTTACCTATTGGCTCTTTTCTATTGTGCATAATAAAAATCATAGACACTGTTGAGCTAAGATTGTAGTAGTGATCTTCTAAATATACTGCTATATAATTCATAATAAAATAGTGTAAGATTGGAGCAAGGCTAAAAATTCAGTAGAAAAAGGATGAATATGAAATGTGACTTTATTATGATGATACATTACTGGTATGTGCGAAGTATTATTACAATACAGACCATCTTTTTTTACTATAGAGGCGTAATACAGTTGAAATGATATGAGAAAATGAGATTTTTTTTTCCATTTCTGTATTAAAAGCTTTAAGGTCTTCTGCAAGTCAGATTTGTGCATTTATGATGTAATAATTTGACACTGGAATATTATATCAAACAGTTCAAGGGAAATAGTGATATACAGGCATTGCTTGAACTCAGTGAGAGACAGTATATAAACTCTGATTTTTTGTAATGATGGACTAAAACCAGACTTACATCAGGAGTTTAGTGTAAGCTATTCTTGCGACAGGGTTATCTTATTTTGCCAAATTAAACCCCAGGTCACTGTTCCAATCACTATGACTGCAAGAAAATAAATAAAATCATTAGAAAGGTTGTAGAAAACCCAGAGGAGAAATTGAATTTATCAGAAGGAATTTCATTTGAATGAGTGTTTTACAAAGGGCAAAAAAATTAAGATAATCTTAGAGACCTATTGGGACTCTTTCTGGAACAATGTTTGGACCTAATCCAGCAAGCCCTTGGTCACGTAAGTAATCCTGCCTCGCACAAGGAGCGTCACCTGACGTCAATAAAATGATGTGCAGGGGAAAGGATTAGTCAGTCACATGACTAAGGGATTGTATGTTTACTTTAATTAGTCTCTCTCTCTCTCTTTTTTTTAAATGTCAGGTGTAACTTCCCCAGTATTTGTCTCTCCATACCCATTTTGTTCAAAACAGCAGATGAAATAGATACAGTTGCAGACAAATTTAGCAAACTGATCTTTTGTTGAACAAGTTTATACTTTTTTCCCCCTCTCATAACTCATTGCAGTTCATCCATATAAAATCAAGACAACCCAAGTATAACTAGACAGAATAAATGAGATTGATCTCATATTGCTATCTACAATCTATTAATAGGAAGGAAATAATTATAAATGGACGTGTCTTCAATTGACCAAAACAGAAAGAACTAGTTCTAAATAATGTGATGAGAGAGAATGCATGTGTCAATACGGAAGGAGCTTATGTCTTAAAAAAACCCCAAAACCCACAAACATACATATTCAAAAGTAACTGGAGAAACATGAATCTTCTGAATGGCTCTGGTATGTGGTCATCTTGAAGCTCCCAAAACCAAACATTAAAACCAATGCCTGCAACACTGCCAAGACAAGTCACAAGAGAAGAAGAAATTATTCTTTATTTCAGAGACCAGTAAGCTAGTGATAGTAATTTATGCCTTTGTTGCTTCGAGATTGTACTACTGTAAAACTGTTGCAGGTGGGTGTACCTTTGGATAATACACAAGATCTGTCTGTTCCAATCCATAATCATCCACATTTGAGGAGAAGCACATGAGAGCAATCTGACCGCAGGAACCCTGTGCCTTACACTGAGTTTTATCAGACTTCAGATCCTCTGGAAGATCTTAGTCTTAAAATCAAAGAGATTCAGGTGTGAAATATCCTACTCTGTAGTTTTCCAGATGTCTATTAATACCTTTGTTAAAAGTTCATGTGTTACTTGTCCCTTCCCGAGTTTCCACATTCAGGAGAGGTGTTACATGACGTAATTCCAGCAATCATGTCACTGAAGTCCCTCAGAATCTGTCACCATTCTGTTGGATTAACACAATCTGATCATGATGTCAGGTCACAGTTCATTTCTGTCTTTGTTCAGTAACCTCTTCTTTGCCTTTTACAAATTGTCCCTCAAAAATTTTGTTTTGGCCTGCCTTCATGTTTTTGTTTTGTTTTGTTTCGTGTTTTACATTCAACTTGCCAGAGTTTGCAGTGCTTCCTGTCATCTTCATTTGTATTGACTTCAGCTTTTTGAAGGATGCCTCCTTAATAACTTGCCATAGTCTATTTGGCCATACCTTTTTCTCTTATCTCTTTCTCAAACCTTTTTGATAAACGTTTGCTTTGTTCTTCACAAAACCTGCAAGTATTTCTCTATTAAATGCCCTTTCTCGCTATTTTTACCAAGCTTACCCACATATATGTAGTCTCCTCCCTTAAAACCGTGGTGGTTACTTTGTCTTTCGCTCCTGGAAGAACGCTGGCTCTGTAGAGGCTACTGCCCTTACAGCAGAGCAACTCTCAGGTGAAATACGCTCAGTTGGGTCTTATGCATTACTGGGTAGAAAAAAAATCATATCTTCTTTTCATGGGTTCCCTGTCCTGCTGTTCCACAGATGTGTTAGTATTGCTGAACTGGTTGTTCGAGTAGATTTCCAATGAGAGAAGACTTTCTGCAAAATCAAAGATCTACTGCAGATTTAGAATAACGAAATTGCTTGGAGAATTGAAATGGTGGTTGTTGCATTTTATTGCTCTGGTGGGTAAGCTTTGCAGATAAGGCACAGATCTGCATCATTGAATGTCTTCTGTCATTCAGGCAAATTAGCAAATGATCTAGTTAAAGAATGGGAAAAGCCCCTTTGAAAGATAGAAGTCCAAAGAACAGGGCAGTGTGGGGGAGGTTGGTCTTTGCTGTTGTTGTTCCTTTGTCATTTTTTTGTGGAGTCCCTGCTGGCAGCTGGTAAGGCTTAAGGCCTCCTAGAAAACCTCAAAACAAAACAAAACAAAACAAGCCCAAGACCCCCTAAATCCTCTCCAAGAACAGTGACACATCTGATGTTTGGGGTCTTTCCAAACATGTGAGATGGGAATTGTGCAAACAACCGTGTGACAGGAATCTCTGTTGATTTTCTTTTTTCCTTATCTCAATTTAACCTTTCTGTGTACTGCTTGTTTGGAGCCTATTAAGGGAAAAAAAGGTACATTGAAATCTTCATAGTTCTTTTTTCAAACAACCCATAGCACCTCAAATATTCTATGAATCTCTTTGGAAGCATGACGTTTACACGACAACTTGGAAAACAAAAGATAACATGGATACTGTTAGTGTTAGTATCTTCTTGCTGGTTAAAATCAGGTGCCCAGGACTTATGAATACTTCATTATCTTTAATGGCTACTCTGCCAGCATCACGTGTTCATATTTAAAAAAAAAAATCCTGCTCTAGCAGGAAATTAATTTTCTTATCAGATCAGACAGGTAAATAGATTGTCCTGCTTTTAACATGAGTATGCAAATCCCTGCAAAAACTCAAGGAGTAAAGGAACTGAAGCAGGTCAAAACTGCAAGGTATTCCACAGAACTATTTTGGAAGTGTTTGTGGAAGGTATTGCCGTAGCCTATGAACCAAGACACCCTTTGGGCTCAATAGAAGGGGAGAGGTCTCCAAGTGAAATGCTTTGAGTAACTCAGGAGACTATAATGGTTATACGGAGAAATTCAGCTCCTACGTTAAGCTAAGAATAGCTGCTTTGTGTAACAAGGAGATGTTCTGTAGCTTTTCATTCTTCCTATACTTCAGTCTAGATATTTAGTCAACAGGTAGGGACTTGTGTTTTCTCCTCATGGGAAGCTCCTGTAGAAAAGCTTGCGCTGGATTCCCCCATGGTGTTGATCTTATGTTTGGTTGTTTGTTTTTCTTTTTTCAGCTGAAACTTAGCTCAATCACTATGTAAAATAAAAATAACAACAGTTTCTTTTTGGAAACAGGTTCAGCTTCTAGAAAAGTAACAAACCAATCCTTGGAGCAGGTAGTAAAAGGAACAACATACCCTCATCTTTTGAAGAAATGAAAGTCAGGTAAGGGTAATTCCTTGCTTTATACCAGCCTTCAGCAGTCTGTGCCACTGGTTTTGTCATCATTTTCCACTTTCCATGACTGTTCTTATTGATATTAGGTATTCAGCTAGCGTCATTTACTGCCATTCTCTTATTTGTTTGAATAACTGATATATATAAACAGAGGAAGATTTTTTTTTTTCAGCCTTTATTAGTGGCAAGCCTTTGAACTGCCATCTCATTCATAGCAACTGCCGTGAAGGGTTGGACAGTTGACAAAGCTGATATGCTGAATGCTATTGTAGATGACATTATTGTATGTTTGAATGCAGGTAATTAAGTGGTATGTTAGTCCTTTGGAGGCTACTAAACAAAAGCTAGTATCTTTGCCAGATGTAGTGCTGTAAGTTGTTGTGTGTGCCTAATCATCCTTATCCTGAAAAAACCCTGGGAGTTTCATGAAAACAAGTCAGAATTTCTTTTTCTGTATCAGCGAGCAAACTCTGCTGCTGTCTGTCTCTTAAAAAGCACCTTGGAAGGTCTCTTCTCTCAATGCTATTGACTTAGGCCTGCTAGAAGGGAAAAGATACGTGTGTACAGTGACATTTCTCTCCCGCTCTCTAGGTGTCCATAGATACTCTGTCAGCCAGCAGAGCCCGGGCTGTTAAATAACTCCTGCATGGTTCTTTGTCGCTTGTTGCTTGGAGCTTACCTGTGTGCTCAGCACTGGCCTGTGCTGGATGCGATCATTCCCTGTGCAGCCTCTGGGCATCAGAAGGCCTTCAGGTTTGCAGCCGGCGTGCGCCTCCCTGCCCTCTGACACCTGTCCAGGAATTGCAACACAGGCCCGCTTATCTGTACAGCTAGCAAAATTCCCAGTGTGCTAGGGCTGGGTGAAAGGAGAAGCCATTGCTGCCTCTTCTCCCAGTCTCCTAAAGAAATAAATACCTTCTGCAATGAGGACCATGGTAAGAGATGCCTCCGCTTCGCTGCTGCCCGTTGTGTTAGTCTGGGCCTTCCTCGGGCTCCTCGTGCTCCTCATGGAGTCAAAGTTCAGGTGACTCTGGTCTGGACCTGGGCCTTCATCTTTTCAGGGCTTGATAACAGAGCTGAAACAATGTTAATAAATGGAAAGTTATTCCTGATTACTTTCTCACTTATTTACCTTGCTGAAGATAAGCAGAGGTTGTTACCTGAACTTGCTATTTTGATTCCTCTGTAGAAAGAGTGTGCAAGTTGAGCATGACAAAGCTGATAATTTAAATCACAGGGGTTTCTTTTTAACCCACATATATAGAATTGCTTAATAATCCAGTACAGGCAGGAAGTCTCTTTCAATTTTTTTATTTTCAAAGTCTTATTTACTGCACTACAATGGAGGTTATTTATTTTTAAAACCATAATAACAACATGTATTTATCGGCTGTAGCTATATTGACCTTGAACTTCATTTTTAATGAATAACGAAAGTCAATAGAATACTAGCTTGTGATAATCTGTTAAAGACATTTAAAAAAAAAGAAGGAGAAAGGTTAGGTAAGGAAGGTATGTAGAACCAGGTAATAATAATTTAAAGAATTCTATTATTACTATTTATACTATTACTAGGAGCTAAACAAAGTTAATACAGCCTTTCATTCAAAATTAAGTCTGGTAGGGTTTTTTCTTAACTAGAGAGAAGGACAAAGATAAGCAAAATGGAAAAAAGTCAAATCAAGGTCAGAGATTTAGTCCAATATAAAAGGAACACAATTCAGTGGGGTATTGAACAGTGTGTGTTGAGGGGGGGAAAGAGGACATGTGTCAAGGTAGGAAGTAAGAAAAACAGAAAAACATTGTAAAAATTGTTTTCTTTATTAACTTGCTGTAGCATGCCTGCCCATTTCTTGGTTCCTTTTCATAATCTAGATCTAACTGGTTAATTACTGTGCATGGTGCCTGTGGCTTTGTTCTTGTGGTTGACTGCATTTTTGATTGTCAAGGGCATTTACACCGCTGTCTAGGTACTGCTTTGGTCTGTCGTTACAAACCCAGATAAACATAAGTGGAAGTTCTACTTGGAAAAACTCTGCTGTTCACAGAAAGTGAATTTGTAAACTTCGCTCTTGAATAAGTCTGAGCAATTAACTCTGAACTTGCATTCTGCACTGTTTCTTACAAGTTAGTTATCAAATCAGGGAGCAAGAACAATCATATGGGACTTGGAACCAAACCTGCTTGAATTGTAGCTTGAGATATCAATTTTGATTAGCAAGTCAATATGTAAGATAGGCTTAGCAAAAAGCAAAATTAAATATTTTTTAAAAAACATAAAAGAAAAATCTCAAACAGTAGCATAGCAAAGAGAAGTGATATATTGTTGGATTAGCTGCTATGCAGTAGGTATTTCACTGAGTGGTGTGCAGCACTGAGCATGTGGCAGAGTCAAAAACTGGGATGGACATTTGCAGAGCCTCTACACTCTGTAATGAGGACATAGCGTAGCAAAATACCAATTTATATGTATGTATGCTATGTACTCCCTCTTCTGGATAATCCTGTAGTGGCTGTGCTGGTGGAATTTTCTGTGCACTCTGCTGAGCCTAAAAACTCATCAGGGCTGAAATTACAGCTGCATTACATGCTGTTGTTGGACTGTGCTTGCTCAAAATAGGAGCAAGCACAGGAGGAACCGGCAAGCACAGCAAGCAGGAGGAGGCCTATGACCTAGGAGGTCATAGACCTCTAGGAGATCTTATGGCAAGGTTCCAAATTTATAGGTTGTTACCATTTATTTGGAGGGCTTGTATCTCTTGAAGGTAATGGTAGCACAAAGGGGACCCGATGGAGTTTGGGCAGGTGCTATCAGAACCAGGGTTTTACTACTGATCACTTCAAAAAGTGAAAATCTGAATCCGAGTGTGGTGGCTAGCCTTTTCCTTTGTAAGGAATCGCACTGGAATAATGTTTTGAATGCCCTAGATGCCAGGCATCCAAAGCTTTGATCACAATTTGGGCACTGCAGCTCAGACTCATCACTATGAAAATATGATTTTCATTTAGGAAAGCAACTGTGATCTTACAGTTATGTTATCTAAAAAAGACAGGACTCTAACTCTTCCCCACCTCAACCACTGATGTAGTGGCTGACTCTAGACATGTCATCTAGTCTCTTTTTGCTTATTTCCCTTTCTGCAAAAAAAAAAGGCTAACAACATTTCTGATTATTCTGTGAAGAAAATAAAGCCACAGACTTGAGGTAACTTGATATATGGTGTATGAGCTGTAAACAATCTCGTCAGGCAGAGAAACAGAAATATTTTCATGCAAGATTTTTATCCCTTCATTTCTTTTGAGCCTGACCATTCACTTTGGTTAGGGAGGGAACTGGCAGTATCTCTTCCTGTAATCTTTGTGTTGCTCTCTCTGCCTCCCTCCAAGCTCTACAACTAAGCAAAAAGCCCCAACTCTCCATTGCTTTCACTTCCCCAACCGAAGCACACTGGTAAGATTGCCTAATTAATTGTTCAGGGCTGGAAAATATACCAGCCAATTTCTTTCACATTCAGATATTTTGTATCCTCCCCCACTACCTCCCAACACCTTTAGCCTCCTCCACTCTCAGACTTTCAGATATTTTTAGTCTTAACTGCGTCTGAAGAAAACAGAATTTTGGGGTAATCTCTTGTTTGGTCCCTTCCTTCTCACACCTTCTATGGGATTACAGATGTATTAAAGCTCTTGTATCTCATATGCCCCCCAAATAACAAAATCATTAATGACAATCTATTTTCAAAGTGTAATTAAGGCCTCAAAGTCCTATTTGGGCTGTGGAATTTCATTGCTAAGCATTGTGCTGCTGACAGAAGGGAATGCTTCAATTTGAAGCCTGTGAGATTTACAGGAATAAAGTAAAGCTTTGCTTTAGGTTTTCAAAAGCCTAAACTATGCCTGTGCATCCATTATACATGTCAGAATGATTATACTACAATAAAAAATTACATATCCAATCCTTTGTATTTTGGCTGCAGGCAGTTCAGCTTTGTCTGGTTGAGTGCACGTTGAGTGTGCTTCCTTTCGATACACAAACAACTCTAGGTTAGCAATGAAAGGGGCAGGGGTCTGAAATCACATTAGACTGTTTTCTCACTGTGGTTTAGACAATGTAAGAACATGCACTCATAAAGAAGAATCCCTGTGGATCATCAGTTGCTGTAGGCCACTCAGTCTCCCATTGTTCTTATGCAAAATTAGAAATATTAGTTCATAACATGTTGAAAGGTTTCTATGCATCCTGAAAAAATGACCGAATCATCTAACACATGGACTTGCTTTTTATCGAGGCACATATCTGTCCTCTGCAGCTGGGTATCAGGCCCAGCTAAACGCCTAAAATTTCCAAGGTAAAGAGCTCAATAATTTGGTGAAGGTTTTGTTGATGAAATCAAACTGTTACTTACCTGCCTGCTGCTTTTATGTACCTGGAATAAGTGTTTATATACAAGAGAGTGAATCGCTCAGTATTTTTAGCATTATACAAGCAATTAAAACACAAGAATCAGCCACCTCTTTCTACTCATTTCAGTGAAACTAAACTGGTGTTTGAAATGGTTCTTGTTCTACAGATATAACCGATACAGCTGAGGACTCCTTAACCCTTTGGCATTACTAGACAGAGTTTGGGGTATCACAGATTATCTGATGTGAAAAGAGAAATGTATGATAAAGTCAGATACGTCCTTATGAACTGGCAGGACTGCATCCAGGTATATAAAATTCCCATTTTCCAGAGTGCTGGAGGATTATTTTCTTGATTTTTTTTTTTTCTTTCAGCTGGTCTTACTGATCCATAACTCACTGTTGAGCCACTCGTTCATGGTCACACTGCAGGTGGTCCTGCAGTTCTGCAAGGCTTCGGCTCCTCATTCTTAAAATTTACTTCACTCAACCCCTTATGTTTGTTAGATACGTACCAGTCTTGCACACAAACGTGTATCAGGGGACATGTTTGTGTACGGTATACACACACTTGTATCCATGTCTCTAACAAAGCTGCTCATCTGCAAGTTTCAGATTCCCAAATGGACTCACATGGGCCTGTAGGGTTTTCTGTCACTTAGTTCAACCAGCTGCTTCTGTAACAGTGTTTATCGGTGTCTTGTACCTATGGTAAATGAAGGACAAGTGTTACACATGCTAGCCTTGATAGGGCTTGAAATTTTTTCCAAAAGAGAGCTGGTTTTGTTCCAGATTTACTAACATTTCTTGCTTATGTTCTTGCCTGGTATTGAAGTGTTTTGAAATACACTAGCACTTTTTTTTTTTTCTCTCCTCAGCTGGATTTACTGTGTGCAGAGGTAGCAAAAGTAAAGGAGAAGAATAATTGCAGCTCCTGTGAGTCAAATGTGAGACTATACTGGACTCCTTTCTCCCTGCCTACTTTGTTCTTTGTTACCTGAAATCCTTTTTTTTTCTTCTTTTTTCTTCTTCTTCTCCTTCCCACCCCTTCCTGCCCCACACTCCCAAGGATTTGTTTTCTTTACTCTGCTCTGCTTGTGGGGTCTGCCCCATTTTCTGCTGAGAACAGAATGCTTTTCCTGAGCCGAACCATTACTCATGCAAGGAAACAATGGGGCAAATATAAAATTGTATTTTGAATACAGTCTTTCTCCAGTGAAGTCAATTGGAGGTTAGCTGCTGACACCAGCAGGACCATCTCTAGACCTCTTCAGGCAGCTTGTGAAACACAGCTTGAAAAAAAGGGTGTTTACTGCTTCCTGACACAGAGATGAGCAGTGAGTTATTTCGCCTTCAGCTGCCTGAGAACTCAGGTGATTAATAGCTGACTTTCTGACCTCTCATGACATCTAAGCAGTTGTGAGAGGAAAAACAAAGCCCTGTGCTAAGGAAGAAGGAGGAAGTTCAGACTGTTTATGTGTGGTTATGGTTTCCTTTGTTTCTTCCTATTTTATGTTATGCCTGATTTTTTTTTGAGTTGCAGAAAGCGGACTTCACAGTGTTGGCAATAGTATTCACTGAATATGCTGGAAAATACCATTAACTTATTTTCTAGGGATACAGGACTGTGCTTGCATTTTTCTGAAATCTGGGCTTCCATAAGAGGTTCTAAAACCTGTCATAGAATACAAATAGAATAGAATTGTATAGAATATAAAACATGTTTTCGTTGCTTGAGTGGATAATTTCAGTCCATGACAGCTAACGGCCAGTTTCAAATAGAATGAGCTGTCCTCAAGCAGTGAGTAAATCAATTAGGCTATGTGGGAGGGGTGGGGTACACTCTTGCACAGACAGAAGTTGTCAGGCATACTCTGTTTGTAGCTCTTCAGTGCCAGTGGTCAAAGGCCTCTCCTCCCACTTTGTTGTCTAGTTCATGTCACATTTAGTTTCTCATTTCCAGATATTCCCTGTCTCTATATGTCCAAATGGCATGTAGAATATCTTAAACATTAATGATGGTCTTCAGTAACATATGTCCTTTTTTTTTCTGGGTTCCTCTTTAGGGAAGAGAGACCAAGACTTTCTTTCTGGACTCTTCAAGCAAAGCTCAAGAAAAATAAGTCACTTAGCTTTTGGGATGCACTGAACATGCATTGTTACAATTGTCTTTATAGATCTGAAGTTGGCTCTAAAATTGCTAGTCATGCCTTTCCTTGAGTCAGCAGCACTAACAATTATGTGGCTTCATTGCTGGCCAGGTGGGGGAGTTGATCTGATTGGGAAGCAATTTTTTTTTTTTTCTCTGTTAATCAGCAGATGGATCTACTGGCGTGGGCCAGCTCTGAGGGCAGGAACTGGGAAGGGTGGGTATGTGCCCTTTTTTGCAGCATGGAATTTAAATTGGCTTAAGCCATTTATAAATAATGCATCTATTCTCACTTGTAACTTTCCCCTTTTTAACGAAAACAATGACCTAGGAAAATGTCTCCTTGCAGGTGCAGTCACAATGCATAACTCAGAAATTAGCTTGCATTTATTCCCTACATGGAGGAGAGGGATTTCTGCAGCCCATTGCTAATGGATAGCAAGTTATGACGGCTAACTCAGCAATGTAAGTCCTATATCTTTTTATGTTGTTATTTTCAAGCTTATGTCTTCAACAAGGAGGCTACGATAGGGAGTTTTTTCCAATGAAAATCGAGACTCTGTGTTCAAAAAGCTGGGAGCAGCTGAAAAGCAAGAAAGATTGCAGTAGCTAGAAGATGTAGTAACACTAGGATGTTGTTAACATTAGGATGTTGTAATGCTGTTTGTAGCGTACGAGGAGGAGGGTGTTGTGACACACAAGTGGAAGAGACAGACCTATCTTGCTGAAAGCAAGAGAGACAGGCCTGGTGCATAGTATAGTCAGCACTGCAGACAGCCTTGGGAGAGTGGCAAAAGGCTGCCTTTCAATCTCTTGTAATTGCATATGCTTTGTATTCCACTGTAGCCTGGCTGTAGAAAGAAGTTTGATAAAGAGCTTAGCACTTATGTGAACAACCTGATTAAATTTACAAAATAATAACTTAAGTGCAGAATTGCTGCATGTATGAAATACATAAAACCTTGGGAAATGCGCTTGGTTTCTTCTCCTTGCCTAGAGAAATTAACTCTCTTCTGCCCCTGTTTCCTGAGGTTTTGTGAGCCAAGGTCTGAGTAATGATGGTGCAAGTCATGGCTTTGAGCACTTGCATGTTGGTATGATGTCAGTGAGGAGGAGTGCAGGATGTAGGTTTGCAATGGTCTCAAAAGGGCTGTCGCTCCTTGGGGTGTGTTTGGCTTTCTGATGACCTAAAGCCATTCTCCACCCATCAATGAAGTAATCTCTCTGAGTTAGTTGTGTGGATGTCATTAAAAGTAAGTAATATCCCAGTGGTATAATTCTGTACTTTTAGTGACCTCATAACAAATGAGGAGATTTGTTCAGGTAACTCAAAAGAATTTTATTAGCGTAGTGCTTATAATAAAGCATTTTAACAGAAATGGAAGGAGGTAGCCTAAGGCAGAGCTGTACCAGGGTCACCTAGCTCAGTTTCTCTTGAGGTTACTGTGTACAGTGTTAACGGATGTGTATGTTTTCTGCCTAGGGGAAATTAGCCCCATTTTTCATGTTTTAGGATATTATTTTCAGGAGGTGAGAGAGAGACATACCTGGATATGTATTTTTGGTAATCTAGGCTATTTAGTGCATCTCCTAATAACAATGCATATCACTTTGTTTTAGGAGAGAGCTTAAAACATGGTTTATCCTCTTTTGTCTTTTTTGTCTTTATGTTTGCGGAGCCTTCCCAGGGAGTGTTGGTTATGTACTTGCTGTGTATTGTGCAATTAAAATACAGTACATCTTTGTATATAAAATCAATGACCTAGAGCATTGTGGAGCATTACTGTACTCTTTAAAATGAATCTGCAGCCTCTGAAGACTATTTTTTTGTGGCACTAATTGTTCTCCTTGTGTTACCTGTACATGCTCTGAAACAGCTCCTGCCTTTGGTCTTGCTACAAAGCAATCTCTGATCATTTTGAGGTGGTGAACTGCACCTTGAGGGTTGTGGAGTTTGTGCCGTCATTAGCGGAAGGCATGGATGAAAGGGCTGGCAGAAGTAAGGCTCTAACTCTTAAAATTGTGCAATGGCCTCCTGTGGATAATTTGAAAGAAAATAAATGTTTATCCTGGCTTTGAGTTTCAGGCTGGTCCCAAACCACTGACCTCCTAAAACCAAAACGGAAATATGCCAACACCTCACAGAAAAAAGTCCATTCCCCAGGCGTATGCTAATACCAGTCGGTTTGCCTGGATACTCACAAATAATAAAGAGCCACATGTCTGATTGAATCAGAGAGCAATTAGGAACTTTGAATGAGGGTTTGCAGATGCTGGCTTTGCAATTTATGGTTTGCGCATTCCTGTTCCTACACTTTTTAAAGACTAAATGAGCGTATTAGCTCAATGAGGGCTGTCGACATATCTTAGTTGTACTAATATGCTTACTTTTATCTCTTAATAGTTCTATTTTGCGTAAGTGTTTAGATAGTGAAAGAGAGGAATTACATCCCTTCTTGCTGAATCAGCAAAGCCTTAAAATCTGTTCCTTTTCTTTTTGGTTATTTATAGCCAGGGTTGTCTCCTCTTCAGTAGTTCACTCTTGGATCCTGTAAATCCAGCTGAGAGTCACGTAAGACTTAAGAAGTCATGATGACATGAATTACAAAAGCCCCTGAGCTTCGTTTTAGACTTATATTACTTCGTTGCCTTTTCCTCTTGCTTCTGTTGCCTTCTTTCTCTGACCTGACCTAAAATGTTTCCTCTTTCCCTCTGTCCTGAAGGCTGCCAGATATGCTCCTGCTTATCAGTCTTGCTTTCAAATACTGCAGCACATGGCAACTTTTCTTGTAAGTCTAGTTGTTGTAAGTAACAAACAGCCACGAATCTCTGTTCTGCCATAACAGACTGGGGTAAACAGTGGGCAGAGAAAATATTAATTGAAGTATTGACAGTTTTAGCTTATTGGAAGGGAGCAGAGTTAAAGTGCAAATGGAGAAACGTTCTCTGACTGTTACTGCTTTCTCTTTACACTGGTGCAAGGGAATTGAGGATGTCTGTTGTCACAGCATGTAATGGCTGCCAGCGTGTTGAGGAAGGACTTTGCACAAAGGACTTTGAATTGAGCTTACAATTGGATGCCTTCCTACTGTAGGAAGGAGATGTCAAACTGAAGAACAAGAAACACGACACAGTCATGAGAAGTATGTGGGTTTTGTCTGCCCACAAAATGCTATATCACTGGAAAGTATTTCACTGTTTAGGGCAGCAGCTGACTAAGCAGCACGATTGCAGTGGCCTTGCTGGTTGCTTTACAGGATGGCTGCTGCACTGGAAGGAAGGGAGTGGGGTGTGTAGTGCAGGATCTGCCTCCACTTTTAAATCCATTCCAGGCAGCAGGATCAGCAGTCCAACTCTAAGTCTTTCCTTTTGGCTTTCCATACCACCTCCCTCTCTCCATCTTATGGTAGAAAACGGAACCATTACTCAGCATTTGAATACCAAAATCCAATTCTAACTATGCTTCTGGGGTGGAAATAAAGCTTCCAGCAAAGGAAGCTGAAGCACAAAGCACCTGAAGCACAAAGAACCTCCGGCAGGAATCAAGGCAAATCTGGTAGTGTGGCTCCAAGACCCAGAGGGATGCAGACGTGTGTATTGCACAAGAGCTCTGCTACTGGAGATCAAAAGTCAGCTCTTCAGCTGTGCTGGATTTGCATGTGCAAAATGTTCATGAGCACTTTTTGGTTTTTTGGGGTTTTTTTGCATACTCTCACGTGGTTCTTCTAACAAAACACAGAGAAACTCATTTGTTGGGTGTAGGAGTTTTGTTTGAGACTCTCTGATCTCTTTGTGTCTGCAAATCAAGGTTTAGTTCCAGATTTTATGTTTGTTTAGCTATTCACAGGGTTGTTCCCTAACCCAGTGTTTAATATACTTTCAGGGTGATCCAGCAATAAGCAAATGTTTTATATTAATCCTCTAACTACTAATTTAAAAGTAGAAAAGCACCAGCTTCTGGGTTTTAGTCACTGCAATTTTCCATCTGTTGTCAGCTGTAATTGCAGGGCATATAAATCTTGATTGGCAGGGACAAAAACGTTGCTCTTCAGTACCAGAAATTAAAAGGCAGCTTGTGTTTGTGTATCAAGTTTGTGATCACAACTGTGGGGCAGTGTCAAGCTTTGAGTCCCCCTGGCTGGCACAGAGCACTTTTGAGAAGCTCTAGATGATGTAGCTGCCTCTAGATGAAACCTGCACCTTGCCGTAACCAGTTGTGCCCACTAGCTGTACAGAAGGCTATTAAGATACTCCAACAGATTTCTCTTTTTCCTCTGGCAGTGAGAGTACATTTGTAACTGTTCTTATCAGTAAGTTGCTGCATACATACATATGCGTACATACCAGCATACACACTGATAAAAATGTTATTTGGAACCAGGCAGATGAAAGATAAACCCTTAGCAAATATGGGCACGCTGCCTGGCGTTTGAAACTCATCTTCCATTGACATGAAACTCATCTGCCATGGAAAATCTGTCCAAAATAGATGTCAGCACATAAAATTATTTTAAAACTTATCTGTTCTATTTGCAATTGCATCAAAATGCGTAAGACTTAATGAGTTGTTTTGAAAGGCAAGTGCATCTACATTGAAACAAAACAGAGCCGAAGTATCATCCTGGCAAAGTCTGAGTAACCTCATTTATTGATTAGGAAGACTTCAGTTCTAAGGATGAGATGACTTGTACCTAACTTTAGGTATCTAAAAATTGGTTGTTTAAGAAATGTAAGTAGCTTTTCAAATAGTCTACCGTGAATTTGCACAACACTCCCATTCTGCTTGTTTGGAAGTGAGGTGGTTCTGTACAATGCGCTATGTGTATTTGGTACATCAAGTGTATTCAGATAAGTCCTGTTGTATTTGTCTTATCAAACGTGTTAGTAAGTAAGCCAGGGAAAGGGGGATTTCCCTTTCCACAGTACATCACCGTAATCTGCTACCTGACTGGGTGAGTCAAACAATCTGGCTTTTCAGGTTTGATATTGTGATGAAAATAAACAGGCCTTGGGGGAAATGACTGATGGAACACTTTCTACTCTTTTGGTTCACAATTTGGCATATCTAAGAGACTGGTTATAAACCAAGTTATGTGAATATATGGCAATTCTGACACAGACTTTCCCACAATCTTTTTCTTTTAGGTTTCCACTAGTTGTACTAGCAGAGCTTGCTCTATTTACAGCTGATCTTAAAAAGAAACCAAATCAATCAATCAAACAAAAAATTCCAAACCTAATATTAATTATTCTCTCAGGCAAATAATTTTTCATCCTAATGTCTTGAACTCTTCCATATCCCTACAGTGATAAAATCAGCTGTATTACTTGTATTAAATATTCTGTTGAAATCAGTACTGACTTAACTGAATGGTGTACGGAGGACGTTTCCACATCTGAATGCTGTCCTTTGGCCAGCATATTCCAGAGTACACTGAAAAAGGAAATGAAAACCTTTCTGTGTTACATGAAAGACTAAATTGTTAACTGAAATATAGAGTAGGCGTTGCAGTCTACCCTTTTGTTGTCCATCCATCTGAAAAGCTAGTTAGATGATCAGGCTCACAGGGACATGGTTAATAGTTGGTTCTTTCCCGGGAGGCCGATACAAAGTGGAGTTCCACAGATATCTGTCCTTAGACCTGTCCTGTTTAACATCTTTATCAATGTCCTGAAGGAAGCTGTGGAGAGCACTCTCATCAGGTTTGCAAATAGCATGAAACTGGGGGCAGCAGGTGACAGCCTGGGAGCAGGGCTGCCACTCAGAGTGAGCTAGACAGCCTGGAGGGGTGGGCTGAGATGAAGCTGATGCAATCCAGTTCAGTGCAAAGCCCTGCCCCTGGGAAAGCAGTCTTTGGCAGGGACCCAGCCTGAGCCTGCCTGGCTGGGGGCAGCTCTACAGGAATGGTGCTGGGGCCTGGGAGCCTGCATGATCCTGTGAAAATTACAGATTGGAAGGATCTCTGAAGGTCATCTGGTCAAAGCAAGGCCAGCTTAGATAAGGCTCAGCTGAGTTCCTAATATCTCCAAGCACAGAGTCTTTACAACCCCTCCAGGTGACTTGTGCCGCTGTTTGGCTACTCTTAAGCACAACAAGACTCTGCAAGTAATAAGGATTTGACACATGCTTCATATCTTTAAATAAAAGTTTTGGTAACGTAGGTCAAGGTGGGGCCAACATGGATGGATAGAGTGGGTAGTGTCAGTATAGATAATATGGAATCAAACTTCAAGATACTCTTAAGAACGAAAATAAGATTAAAAGTTTGCGTATTGTTGATATTGCTGATCTGAGAGATTAAATTATCTTTCTTTCATATGTTTAGATGCATTATCATAGTAGATGTACCGCGTTTTCTCTGTGCTTATTTCCTACCATCTCCATGGTAAAAGCTGCTAACATTGTGGATTCACGGTGGATCTGCAGCTCAGAGAGCGGCCAGAAGTCAGTAAAGTTTGCAAGCAAAAGTTTTCCTCAACCAGTGCAGAGGTAGTGCTAGCAGTTGTGCTTTGTGTTGGAGTTGGTACACGTTTACTGGGTCTGGGGAAAGGCTGGGGGAGCTTATACTGCCTCACATTGTGCTGCAGCAGCCCAGGACAGTGGATTTGAGTGCCAAGGATGTTGGACGGGTGCTTCAAAAGAGTTTTTGCGTTGGAAGCAGTATGTACATCTGGAAGGTTGTGTTGCCCACTCTGCATGGCACTAAAAATTTATTTTCTGCAGTATAGCTAATACATAGTTTAACAAAGCATTCTGTGGTATGTGGGGGAAAAACAGGTCAGTGGAAATGCAGATTGAGGATCATTTCCATAATCTTCATTAATCCTTTCCTTTGAAGTAAAAATATTCCAAATGGCAGTAAATGTCCTTACAGCATTTTGGCACTAGCAGCCAGCCTGCAGTGTCTTGACATTTCTTGCCGCATATGAATAGATGTGAATGGATAATTTAGAGCATGGGGTTATAGTTCCACAGGGACAACAAATAAGAAAGCAAAACAATGGATTTACATGAGAGCCTGTTAAAACCCTGTAAGAGTTTTTCTATAAATAGTGTGTTGTTTCTCTCAATCATCTTTGAGAAAATATTAAATCCAGCAGGGCTGGCATATAAAATCCTGACTTATGAGAACTATAAATGCTGTTTCTTTCTCAAGAGATGCTAGAAAGCAGCATGATCAGTAATTAGGGTTATTTGAGGGTGTTCACTGATCTGGGAGATATGAGAAGTAATTTGTTGCGACAGATAGTTCGCATGTTTTGAATGACACTATGAGAGTCCAGCATGGGAAAGAAATCACAGCAGAAGGAAAGGGGAGTACCAGCCTTTTTGCAAAAGCTGACTGTGTTTGTGATTTAGTAGCTGTGCTATCATACCTGCATGGAAAAGCAAGCAAGGTGTGAATGTAGAGTCAATATCCCCTAGGAGACCAATTACTTTAACTGTGGAAAAAAAAGACAAAGATGTGGTCAGACATGCAGTTCTTGAGGTTTTGATGAGGCAGCACTGCTTTGCTTTTAGCTCATTAAAAGCATTAGCTATCAAGAGGTGCTCCAGAGTAGAGCAATTTTAATTCAAGTTTGACAATTTTGGCCTGTAAATGGTACCTAGCAAATGCAAACCACCTTATCTGAAGTCCATGAAGTTAGTGGCAATAAATAGATTGGTTGGTATATCTATGGTTTGGCATTGGTACGGGAGGTTTATGAATGCTGCTACGGGTAAGCTGGAAGAGAAGAGAAGAGCAGGTTCTTGGAGAAAATGTGAGAATCCCTTGCTGACAGAGTTAGCCCAAGGAAGACTTGAGTTTCTATGTGTCTACGCTTTTGCCTGCTAAACATAAAAAAGCAAATCTATTTTACATAGATTGTTGAGACTGAATGGAAATTCAGGCTTTTTGTTTCAGTAGGAACCTGTGCAAGGAGCTGGAGACAGTGAATTTTCCTCTTGTTACACATCATAATTGCTCCATTTGTGTGTACCCCCAACTCACCAATCTTCCCTGAGTCCTCAAGCTGTCTTCAGAGATCTTGTATTTACCAACCAGATCTGAAAATACCTTATCTTTTTTATTATTTCGAGTAATTTTACCAAAACCAACAGGTTTTTGCCCAGTGCAGCCTGAAAAGTTTCTTTGATGCTTTAACACACTGTGCTGAACAGATTTCAAAGTGAAGATGTTGTGAAACAGGTGGAGAAAGACCACATAAATGCAAAGCCTCCTTTCTTTTGGTCAATTAATATTGGTGAGATTTAGGACTCGCCTTTGCAGGAACGCTCAAGCAATAATCTAAATTAACTAAAAATGTGATTTTAACATGGATTAGTCAGAGTGCATTAAGCCTCCGAGTGATTAATCATAGTCAGAATTAAACTGGCCTTCATTTGATGTAACTGGCTTCATTTCCAAAGTCCAATTAAAGTTACTTGACTTCTGTATAGAGATTTTATTAACTTGCTTTAAAAGTTAATTTCTGGAATGTCCCTATTTACACAAGCTCTTGATAAATAAAGCGGCTTTTAAAAGTGTCACTACTGTCCTAACTTGGTTGAATCACCAGCATCGGTTATTTGCATGTTTGATGGTGTGCTAGCTTGTTCTCTAGCTGTACAGTCATTGGCCACCTCCTTTTGTTGGGGGGGAAGGAGGGAGGATTTCTACACATAAATTTTCCCCTTTTGCTAAGAAATTTTTACAAGGAGGTGCTCAAAATGTTTTCTTTCATACCTTAAAGATTCTGTATGTTCTAGGACAGTGAATAATTACTAATATTCTTACTGTGACGATACTTATAAATTCTGATTTATTTCTCCTGAGCCTCTTGGCAATCTCTACAGTGTTACTTGCTTTGTAGCTTCCTACTCACGTGATCTAATTAATGCTTTTGCATTTGGCTTCCAAAAAGCATAGCCTTATCGCTGCTGTCTTCAAGGTGCAGGCTGCTTCCAGGATGTACTCAAGGTAGTGCTGATGAGTGAATCTCAAAACTTCCAGATTCTCAAAGAGTTTGGATAATCATCAGAAAGCCTGGATGTTTATCTAAACCATATTTAAGACATTCCAGCCCCTTGGGTCTGCAAATTTATGTTAGAAATCTTTTACGTAAGACTCCTGGTATTTCCTGTTTCTGACAAGGCCAGATACGCTCAAGTGTCTCTCTGAGGTGATATTTGTTTCCTGTTTTCACTACCGTTACAAGGTTATCAGTCACCAGTTCTTGGCTTCTGGTTCAGGAAAAGACTTAAACGTGTTCTTGGTCGTAAGTATAAAGTAAAAGAACAAAGACTAGAAAATGTGCTTTAAAGGAATGAGATTGACAACAGGAAAATATATCAGAGACAGAAAGAAGTTATGACAGCTGGGGTGCATGTGACTGATTTGAGACAGCAGACATCTGTAGATCATGAGCCTTTGATTAGTTTGTGGGAGGAGAGAAAAGTTGCTTATAAAAGAAGGATAAGTTAAATGGAAAGATGAATTAAGAATGTAAATGAAGATGAGAAAGCATATTTATGTTCAACTTAAGGATTACAGTAAGCTTTACCAAGAAAGGAGCAATACAAATATTGTATACAAAAGTATGGAAACCGATTAAAAAATGCATTCACCTTTGTTGAAGATCAGACAGGAATAAATCTGAACTTACAATACAAAAATACATGAGCTGTAAGGAATACATAGTACCCTCTTTTTCCTCTCAAATGAGCTTGTCACCTTAATAAGGCCTCAGAATTCAGGCTTCTGGGTACTGGAAGTATGTGTTTTCAGGGGTTTCTAAAATTTCAAGCCTACAGTTTAAGACGTAATTTATGTTGGACTCACCTTAGGATTGAACTGCTAAAGGGCCAGAAGAGCAAGCATGTCTAATTATCCTTCAAGATTTTAGGAAATGCCTTGAGCAAGGACACTGGCATCTGAGCTCCTAATGCAACTGTCCTGGCTGAGGCTTTGTGGAAGAAAGTTGCAGTTTTAGGGAAAAATATTAATTTCAGCCAAACTCAGAACAACAAGAAAAGAAGTTTTCTTTGTGAATCTAATAAAATTTTAAAAACAAGCTAACTATTGAAGAAGTATCTGAAACTTGCCTTTGAACGAGAATAGCTTTCCTGTAAACTCAAGTGGTCTTCTACGTGATAAAGTAAATAACTTCTAACCGAATAGATATTATTTTAATCTTTATCCTTGAAGTTAACAAATTAACTTTCTCTGTGATTTCCCCATTTGTGACAGCCTCTGGCTGTGTTTTTACTGTTGTAACAGCTTCTGGCAGACTGTGTGTCTCTCACATTCACTACAAAGTAAACAGGAATTTTTTCCAAGGGTAACTGGCTGGGCTCCAGTGGAAGAATGCAAGTTATTCATAAGTTCTGGAAGGCTCATTTCTGCTTAATATGGTCTGTTTTTATTGTGGATTTTATGAAGAAAAAAAAAAGTTGTGAAATTTTTTTAATCCTCTGGGATTATTTTCTTCAAACGTGTGGGAAATCACCTCTCCCCCTCACTCCCCAGCACATAGTTATACTGCTGTTTGTCCTGACTGTGTTCATCTTTTTTCCACCTTTGGTCACAAGAGGCTGCCAGAAGGTTCCCAAGATGCAGCTAGGACATGTCATGCTATTTTGAGGACATAATTGATGTTGCAGACATGCACAGCAATCCATCGTGGTTCTGGTGAAGGTCTGCTGGAGTGCCAGGAGCATTGTCTGCTCTGCAGATTCCACTTCCCAAGCACAGGCAGCAGCAGGAAGGGGTTTCTTTATGCCTGGCATAACCCTGGCTGAAAAGGGAGGAAAGTACTTTAGGGCTTCGTGCAGATTCAATATTAACAAGACAGACCAGGGTCAGGTGAATCCTGCTTAGTACCTGTGTCTTTCGTGGCCTGGCATCAGCAGGTCCCAGGTACCCATGCAGCAAAACTCGGTTACCGTGTTTTTCCTGCTTTTGTCTGGTTTAGTCTCCAGAGCTGCTGGGTTTACTTTCTGTTCAAAGGAGCTGAGCATCCCTTTGGTGCTTTCCCAAGGACTTGTGGGAGCACATGGGATCATTCCTGTCTACAGACAGAGCTGGGGTCGGGGCGACGTACCAGTGAGGGAAAAGCTATAAAGCTGAAGGCAGATGTCAACATAAGAGCAGGAGGATATGAATTGTCCAAGCATAAGCTGGAAATTGGATGGAGGCTTCTAAATGAAGTAATGAGGTTCTTAGAAGATATTCTAGTAGGAGGAGTGAGGGAGCCTGATGCATTATGAAAGGGGTTATGTGATAATTATACAGAAATACGGTTTGTGGCAGAAGGAGACTGAATTTGGTGAACAGGGAGGTCCATTTCGAACCTAATTTCCTCTTTTTTTTCTTGGGTACGCAAGAATAACTGTAGACCTAGACTATAATTGAGGACTATCAGCACCTTACCGACTTTGCAAACAGCGCTACACTCAAGTCAAAGGGGTTTGCATATTAATGGATGTGGAGTTCAGGACAACATTTCATTCAAACCAATAGTGAATTATTTAATTTTAATATTGTTATTTAAGAATGAATGGCATGTTAACTTTTAAGTGAACATTCATGGCTGAAGTACATAATGTTTCTACAACAGCATTTAGTTTGAAATTTCAAGCTGCTTTGCCATCAAAACTGACTTAATTATTGCACAACTCAGTACAGAAGTTGTATTTTCTCTGATTGTGTATGAGGAATGCATAAAAAAGGTCATTTGTCCCACCTTACTCCACGAGAGCTGTATAAGAGAGAGACACAGAACCTTTCAGTAATGGATTTTTACGTGGAAGACATCCAGTAGCAACTGCATGCAGTGAATGATGGGCGTAAGACGTAGCATGCAATTGGTGAGGGCCTGCTGGTAAGCCCCATGGGCTATTTTGAGGCCAACATGATAGCAGCTAGGCAGAAAGTGTTTTTCTTCAGCTGCCCTTTGATTAGAGTTGAACAGACACATTAATTTGGTACAATTTGTTCCAACTTCCTTTACTATTTTCTGTTTTTCCTTTGACTGTTTGAGTGCTCATCTTTTGTTTCCGCTAATGCTCAAAGAGAAGGTTTTAATTTCACATGAAAGAGCATATTGATGTGAGATACCAGGGATTTGGACCAGCATTGCTGGCATACTCAACTCTGAATTTTGGCTGCCTGTATGTTTGGTAATTAGGATATTAAAAAGGAAGAGGACACTATTCATCATAATGCTCAGCAGTATGTGGCTCTTCTAAATGCTCAAAGCACTGTCCAGACATCATCTAAATGATCTCGTGATCTTTCCAGGGAATGGAAATGTAAACAGAGTTTATCTCCTCTAACACTGAAGTAAATTGCTTGAGGCCAGCCGTGGGAGAGGCTCCCCTTCTCTTAACACTGCCTTCCTTCTAAACCTGTTGGTAGCAATATGTCTCTCCAGGTTTGGTATGGACAGCGGGATGAATGGGGAAGGGATGCTAGAGGAGAAGGCAAGGTGCAAGCAATTCAGAGATAAGAGTTCCTTGTGGGTGCATGTGTGATAGATTAAACATTTTAATACATATAAAAAACCACTGCTAATTCAAGCTAAGCAAGCCTCCTTTTTGATGTGAACTATTCCTATGGGGAAGATATTATCTTTACAAAATTCTTGGAAAAAAAAAATTGAGGCAGGCTGTACCAAAAATGTATTTAATTGAGGATTGAAATGAAACTTCTTTTCTTCTTGTAAAAATTGAGATTTATGACATTGTATCTGGATAACAAACATTTCTAATAATTTCAGTAAAAAACGGGGACAGAAGGTGGTAAGTGTATACCACCTGATGTGATTACAACTCAAAGTAGCTTGGCTAGTAGAAATGTATTGTTTTTTCAACCTATGCATTTGAGATAGAATCAACCTGTTGAATTCTGAAGTTCACTTAGGTTTGAATTTTCAGGTGAATTTGGATTGAAGGTCTTGAAACAGCTAGGAAAGTTGCTAAGCCTTCCAGTTTGCCTTCACTTGTCATCAGGCTGCTTTTGACCTGTCTCACCTCTGTGTGCCCCCAAACAGTGCTGTTTGCTGATCCTGGTTTGTGTATAGGCCTCGGGAGATGCTGACGTTGGTTCAGTGCTGTGACTAATCTGTGATGCTCTCTGAAAGTTGTTTGTTTTTTTTCATTTTGTCTTTACTTATTTGTCTTTTCCTCTCTCATGGATGTTCACTCTTTTTGTCTCCTACTAGAGATGAACTAATAGTCAAATACGGGGCAGATTTAAACCTTCTGCTGCTTGGATAGAGCCTATCTCATATTTCTTTGATAAACATTAAAAATTAATGTAAATTCCACAGAAGTAATATAAAAAGTCACTGGATTGCCTCTCTTTAAAATTACATCCCTCTCCCTCTCTCTCTGCTTCTCTGCCTCCCCCCATGACTTTTCCTTTCCTTGTTCTGGGTGCTTTCATCCATTTGTAAAATACACTAATGAGTCCTTTGTATATGTATTAGCCTGATATTTCAAGTGATAAATGGGAATAGAACAAATGACAAAGCCGGAGTTCAGGTTTCTGTATTTCATACAAAGCAGTTAATAACATAATATTTAACGCACAGGATTTTCCTGCCTCTGCTTTGTTGTTACTTCAGGTGTTGCCTATCAGCTCTTCGAAACCACAGCTTTGTATGGAGCTGTTGGCAGACTTGGGTCTCTCCAGCGGGAGGTTCAGACAGGGGGGAGGTGTCATGTAAGAAAAGATGAAGTAATGGCTCGTTTTTAACCATTTAACCATTTCAACATTTCAGTGTATTCGATGGTCTGCTGGTTTAGGGCGAGGAAGTTTCCAGCTCTGCTGCTGTCTTGTGTCCTTCCATTCAAACCACACAGGGTAAACACATTTCCCACTCACAGGGGTTTTAAAATGTAAGATTTGATGAAACAATCCTTTACTTACCAGATGGATACTGTAACAGGATCCTGTTATGCAGATGGTACAGTGTTGTCATAGTTACAAAATTTCTAGTCACAGCAAGAATTAAAGATTTTTTTTTTTAAAGTGGCTTCTTCCAGAAACCTCAGAAAGAGCCTCCTATTCAGTGAGCTGGCCATTCTCTCAAAATCAGTGCCTCGGCACTTAATCATCTTGATAATCCATTTAGAAATAAAACAATAACCACAAAACCGACTTCCTCCTTAGGATGTTTTTTTATTAATTACTTCTTTTAGTTCCTAGAAAGCAAATTTTTCCTGTCTGAGGTATGGGAAATTGAATGCCTTCTAAAGAATAACATCATCTGTGTTTAATGTTCTGCTGTGAAGGCAGCAGCTATATGTTTGAGAACAGACCTAGTGGCCAAGACAGACCTGGACATCCATCTGTGCTTTTGTGGTTTCTCAGCCATTAGTATGAAGAGCTGCCTAAACACAGATCAGCTAGGTCTACGCATGGAACAGTTGCACAACTATTTGTAGTACAGATATAGACCAGAGATGGAAAACGGAAGTAAAAGATGTGATGGCAAAGCTGGGGAGTTTGGCAAATTTGGTTTGTGTAATGTGTAAAATCCAGGCACTCTGGAGGGCCAACAATTATGTGCAAATTATGACAAAAATTTAATAAGTCCTTAAAATGGCCATTGCACAGCAGAACAGATAGTCTCATTACACAGCAGAAGAAATACAGTTTTCCCCTGTAAATATTGTCTGTTGATATACAGATGCGTCTCCTTAAGAAGACTCTGAGAAGACTAGTTTCTTCTGCAATACAAAAGGCTTATAGAGTTAGTTTGTAAAATATTTCCTAAATACTTGCTGAAAGAGCTTAAACTGTACCAGTGAATTTCCTGAATATTGAAAGGCAAATTTTATTTTTAAGTTCCTCCAATAGAATAACTTTTTGTATTGTTCTTGTTATTTAAATCAAGTTAGACTTTAAAACAAAACAAAACAAAAAACCAAAAACAACAACAAGACCCACTTGAGAACAGCATAAACACACTTGTTTAGTTTCTCAGAGTAATTTTATACAAAAGATAGACGCAACAGAAGCTAGTAGGTTTTGTTTTCCAGCAGTTTTTGCACACTTGCTGAATGTTTCATTCCCTGCTTCCCTGGGTATGCCATGAAGGAGCAGTTCCCAGAGAGAGTTCAGTTCCTGTTTGGCCTCTATTTCAGTAGTATTTATGTACACAAACATAGTGACATGCAAAACAATAGATCTTCGTACAGTGCAGTAACACACAGGCATACGTGCCACCAGCATATATCTTCTACAAGGCAGGAAGCAATCCCTAAGCTTACTTTGCAGTTAGCTGGGAAGAAATGGAGAGTGATATATTCTTCTGCTTCAAGCCTCATCCCTAGGTGAAGTCAGAAAGGTATTTCTTACTTGTTTAATTGAACAAGTTCATCACTGAGCATGGGGATTTCTGGGGAATGGTAGGACTTTGCTGTATTAGCTACTAAAAGAAGTAGACTATCTAATAGGATTGAGGGCTGACCTATTTCCATGTTTTGACAGCCTGCATTCCCTCCTGTTAACGCCTTCTCACTCAAGGAAGACCTGGAGTCACAGCAGCCGGATTACCCTCTGGTTTTCTCCCAGTGGTTTAAGTGTAGTTTTTCATAGGAGAGCATTCTCTTTTTTGAATGCAGAAGTTAACAGTTAAATTCAGAATTTGTGACAACTGACTGTCATTCTGACTTCGAGCTGTTAAAGATTTAAGTTTCACAGATGAAGTGGTCTGGTCAGCTTTTGTTAGACTGATGTAGTTGCCTTCCCTCTGTAAATAGCACAGGTTTTTTTCAGAAATGTTGAGACATAGATCAGTTTTTTTGCAGAATCCTGATGTCTCTGTTGAATTTCCACTGATCTGTCTGTGCTAAAGAGCTTCTGGAATGGGAACATACTAGCTTCTTTGAGAGCTTCCCACACCATACACCTTCTGCTTAGAGAACAGATCCTCACTGCTAGACAAGAAAAATAATTAAGTAAAATAAAAGACTGGATAATCCCTTAAAGTCTCTTGTAGCTCTTGGGAGTAGTGAAGAGTGAAACCCTTTCATCATGCTCCAGGTGTCTTCCTGCAAGTGGAAAAGCTCTTATATCCCCATAACACACGTTGCTCTTCCTGAGTTCCTAGGAGCTGGACCTTGGGTTCAGCTCAGCACTGATGTTACCTTCCCACCAGCAGGAGAAACTTTCTGTCCCTCATAACAGGGAGGGACAGGGAGGGTCCTCAATTCATTCTATCTCTACTTGATAGCTGTTCAAGAAGATTTTTAAAACTTCATACAACTTTTCTAGAAGTGTGGACAGGGGAGGAGAGAAAGCATCTTGCTGAGCCCCAACGTCTCTGGTAACAAGACAGTGTCAGTCAGGTTTGTAAGCAAGCTGGTGCTTGGTATAAAAGAGCAAATCCACTGCCTGCTGTATATGGCAACTGCCATGGTATGTGATGAGGCATTTCAACATTAATCCTTCCACTTTGGTGAAATCCTGGAACTGGATACAGACCCGCTTTCAGTGGGAAGAGTTAAAGGCTATGATATGTGATTGAGAAGTTCACTCTATGCTGTGGTATATCTCAAGTTTTCCTCTCTGGGAGATTCCTGATTAGAAGTGTGGGTGCCTTCTGCATATGCTGGAGATGCTGCATTTGCTCAGGATAGCTGCTGTGGGCGTGTACCATGACAATTTGTCTGGGACTTCCAGAAAAAACTGCTGGATAGAGAAAGATGGCAGAAGTAAAACTATGTAACTGAACTGTGAGCCCATCTTCCTTTAAAACTAAGTTAAATTATTCAAATGTCACCTATAATAACTCCAACAGCAGAGTGAGCTTGAAAGGATGGGGAAGCACAAACAGAAACTGGAGAGAGGAAATCTCTCTGTTAAGTTGCCCCATGTTTGCCCTCGATGTTTCTTGTCTTGCGTTTTAGTGACTTGGCACAAATGAGAAGAAAAAATATGCTAGGCATGTGGATGATCATGGAAAGCAGAGTGGTATCATTTCTGTACACAGAGCTCATGATGTAGACATGCGTGAGAAATTTATCTCATTTTGGAATGGAAAGGATTTTGTGAACTTCTGGGAATATTCCCAGTTCTTAATACTCATAATGCTGCTTTGAATATAGAAGTGTAATGCTGCTTTTCACTGAGTTTCTCTTCCATTTGCTTAAGAAAGAACTATTTACTGGTTTACAATATTTCTAGATGTGCAGTGTTTTTAAGTGTACAGCACACTTTACTGTTATAAAGAGATACAAACCAAACTTTGACCTTAGTAGTTAGAGTGGTGCAGGCAGGCTGTGAAAGAATACATCCCCAGGGATAGTTTGGGGAAACATTCTGCCTACAGATGAGAGGAGATGGCAAGAACACTTCTAGGGGAGTGATGCAGGAGCAAAGCTGCTCTGCTAACAGAATAGCATTAACATTTTCTGAGACTGCGGTCTGAAAAGCTGCATGACCCTTTGCAAACCGAGAAGGTTTGCCTTTATTCCACTTGTGTTCCACATCAACAGCCATCCAAAAGTTATTTCCCCGACTGTTGAGGCAGGTATAAGAGGAATAGGCTGAGTAGCAGGGAATTTGATGTACCAAGTTGTTTTAACAATGAACTGCAAATTGTGACTTTGGCAAATTCTTTGACTGCTTTTTTTGTTCAGCATCTTCATGAGTAAAATGTGCTTTGAGATCTCTAAATGAAACGAGTTATATAATAGATACAAGTTCTGGAAAGAGAGAGACAATGGAGACTATTTTAATGTAAATGTATCATCTGAAGGCAGCAAAACTGTTACAAAATGAAACGATCAGTGCACCTTTATGTAAGCAAATGAACAAGTCTGTCTTGTGTTTAATGAAGTGAGTCTTCTTTATTATTATTTTCATTATTGATTAACCAAGTTCAAAAGGTAATTAAAACACTTCCACTGGCAAATAACACCTAAAATGCACACAGTAAAAGTGAGTGAGTTGGGACTTCTTAGCAGAAAATAGCATAATTCCAATGTAATAACACCAAATAGCCCAGTTCACAAAATTTAATACTGTATTTGGAGATCATCAAGGCATGAGCATCCTTGAGCCTAAGGCTGTCATTTGAGCTGTTTGCAAAAAAGTCTGGATTCCCACTTATCTTAATATTCAGAATACTACCTGACAATATGAAGTGGGAAAACAAACTATGCTATTGAACAGGTAATGAATTAATCACTGTTAAAGTTGAAAAGTTGAAGTTACCTTGGCGGTGTTCCTGGAGAAGGCTGAGTATGGCATTTGGAAAAAAATACAGGAAAAAGGCCTGGGGACAGGAGCGAGATGGTATGTTGGCACAAACTACCTCTTCCTGCTCTTTTGGTTTCTGGAATATTAATCTACGAATAAAGAAAATGTTGTCATTGAGTCACAGAATAATTTAGACTGGAAGGGACCTCTGGAGGCCATCTAGGTTCATCCTTCTGTTCAAAGAATCATAGAATCATAGAATCATAGAATGGTTAGAGTTGGAAGGGACCTTCAAAGGTCATCTAGTCCAACCCCCCTGCAAGCAGCAGGGACCTCCCTGACTAGATCAGGTTGCTCAGAGCCCCATCCAGCCTGGCCTTGAACGTTTCCAGGGATGGGGCATCCACCACCTCTCTGGGCAACCTGTTCCAGTGCTCTACAACTCTCATTGTAAAAAATTTTTTTCTAATATCTAATCTAAACCTCCCTCCTTCAAATTTAAACCCATTACCCCTTGTCCTATCACAACAGGCCCTACTGAACAGCCTGTCCCCATCCTTCCTGTAGGCCCCCTTGAGGTACTGGAAGACCGCTATCAGGTCTCCCCGGAGCCTCCTCTTCTCCAGGCTGAACAGCCCCAACTCTCTCAGCCTGTCCTTAGATCTGCTTACTCCAGGCCACATACAGTCAAGGTCTGATTATCTCCAGTAATGAGGATTTCACACACTCTGGACGTTTTAAACCACCTTCATTGTGAAAAAGACTTCATTTGTACGTGAATGGAGTTTCCCATGTTCCAACTTACGTCTATTGCTTCTTGCCAAATGCCTGTGCACTTCCAAGAATGTCTAGCTTTATCTTCTCTACACTTTCCCATGAGGTGGTTGTAGACATCTTCCCTTAGACTTCTCATTGTAAGGCTGAACAAACCCAATAGTTTTAACCTCTCATGTGTCATGGGTTCTATTCAGGGGAATGTGGTATCTGGAAAATCATGGCTGAATTATTTTATTGGCATTTGCTTGGAAATGTAAGACTGCAGACTGATTTTGAGGTACCTTGAAAATACTAATTAAAATTTCAAGTTGCTTTTGCCATCCTCAGCAAAACAGTAAAGAACTTGAGTAGCAGGGGGGGGTAAATATCTTGTCCAGGGTCTAGGGCTGAGAAAAGTATGCAGAATTCTTGAATTTCAGCTGGTATCATGTAGACTGTGCTATGAAACGTTTCACAAAATAAGCTTTTAATAGAAGTGGTCACTTGTTTTTACAGTGCTGGATGAGTTTTTAGGTCTGTCCTTACCAAAAAGATAGCTATGTAGATTGAGAAGATTAACAGTAAAGCATATGCTAATGCTTTGCAAAGAAAATAATCTTCCTTAAGCAATCAAAGTTGCAAAACTATATGATACACAGAGGCTGATTCTAGCAAAGCGCCTGGGTACCGGCTGCGGCCAGCCAACACGTACCTGGCCAGCTTGAACATACCCTTTGGTTAGAGCAGCTCCGTGCTGCTTTGCCAAAGCAGCAGTGCATCTGTTCTTGATCAGTGTGTACCATGAAAAGAACTGCTATGTTGCACTGTAAGCTTTTGTAAAAGATGAGCCACGCAAAAATCAGAAGCTTTATAGATTTAACAGTCTCTGTGGGTATTAAAGTGGGCTGACTGACAAAGCAGAGGAACAAAAGATAGGTCTACATGGAATTATTAAAGTTTGAACAATGGGGTTACATACCATTGGATTTAGTGCACAGTAGATGGGTATGAGTCATTGTTTTCAGGTTTATTTAGATTTTTGTTGCATAAGGGAGATATCTGGGTAATAAAGAGGAAAGTTTTATGATTGTGATTATTCATACTTAATATCTAATCCCAGTGATGTACAACTCATATGGTAGGCCATTGCTCTTGCCAAGTTATTTAAGTCTTGCAGTGGAAATCTTCAAGGTAATTCCTGTAGTATTTTTTACTATTGAAATGTCTTTGAGAATAAAAGATAGCCTTTCTTCAGAAAAGGGAATGCTGTTTTACTCTGTGCCCATTGTGTGTAACCTGATAAATACACAGTGAGATATACGAGTGTTCATGTTTCTTCCGTTAAAATTGAAAATGCCTTAAGTGTCCTAACTGGCAGAACCTAGAAATGGAGAACTGAGAACAACAATAACAAAAATATTTTTGCTGGGTTTTTTGTTGTTAAATGTTACTGTGTCTGTGCAAGGAAAATTCTTTTATTTGAATGTGGTCTCCTGTCATTTATTCTGAGTGACTGGGAGATATCTCCTCCAGGTTGCCCATGTATACCAGGTAAAACCTATGCTATCGAAATTCCTCTTTTGCTGAAAAGGTTGAAGTCTAAAGGTTTGAGTTGTGTGTTCATTCATTGCCTTCCTGTCCAGATGTCCATGATACATGACACTTGTCTTGTTCAATCTATATAGATTTGTTTTGAATGGAACTTCACACGGGATTAATCTGAAGCTTGGATATTAGGCTAATATTCATAATCCGTTAGTCAGAAAAAAATCAAATGTCCCTTCATATCCATATCCATGCCAAGACTCTTTTTTTTAAATGGATCTTTTTTTCACTCCCTTCATTACCTGTCAGTATTTGTATTATCCTCTACCCTAAAGAAGGATTTATTTCCTTCAGTCTAGTAGTTCTGCATCTGGCAATATGCAAGAGCAATTTTTTGCTGTTCAGATTCATTTGTTCCTTACAAGTTTGAGCATAAACTTAAAAAAAAATAGTCCAGAAATTACCCACAGAGCTAAAAAGTCTATCTGTCCACTGAATGACCAGCCCAGAGTCAAGTTTAGCCCTTGCTCATACTTAACTGGGACCAGCTGGGTGGCTTCCTGCATATTTGGTTTGGTTTGGGGTTTTTTTTTACTGATTTTTATAATGTAAATAACCTGACTCCTTTTGTGATCATTCTTGAAGATTTCCTCTGCATTGCTTTCATTTGGAACATTTTTTTGTAAATTTATATAGAATCATAGAATGGTTTGGGTTCGAAGGGACCTGTAAAGCCCATCCAGTCCAACCCCGCTGCAGTGAGCAGGGACATCTCCAACCAGATCAGGTTGCTCAGAGCCCCGTCCAGCCTGGCCTTGAATGTTTCCAGGGATGGGGCATCCACCACCTCTCTGGGCAACCTGTTGCACTATATTAGCAATTTATAGACATCTTGTTTCAGATGAATACATTCAAATATATTTTTAAATTTCTTTCTTATTTCCAGCTGGAAGTTTATAGATGGAATTTTTGTAACTGCTCCTCAAGCATGTCTGCATGACTCTATTGTGAAATGTCATTTCATTTCTGCTATAATATCCTCAGCCATCCAGCTCTTTCTGGAGATACTGTAATCCTCCCTAATCCTAAAAATTTACTGCGTCTTTGGTCCATCTGTGGAGCTATCACTAACCAAGGCAAAATGTAATTTATTTTTGGCGACTATATCTATATCACATTTAACCTCAATTCCATCCTTGTTGCACAGTAGAAAGAGATTCTCAGTCTTTTAAAAAGAATTACTTAGCCTTTTTAGGGAAAAACCAAACACATAAATGCAGTTCATGCTGTATTTTTGCATTTACAACCAGCTAAAAACTGGCTTAAATGGTACCATTTGGTTCTCTGTTGTGCTTGCTTGTTTGCTTAGGAGCGAGGGAATGTATGTACGAGTTAGTTTTCCTGTGTAAGCATTCTGAGACTACCTGGCGACCACTAATGGACCACAGGTTGAGAGCACTGATAGAACAGGTCTGTATTTCCTTTAACCAATATTTTCATATGTTTGTTTTTATGGCTTTTTATTGTAAAGCTTTTATTTTAAATCTTTCATTTTCATTTCATTTGCAAGGTCTAACTCAACCTCACCTAAGCAATTTGTAATTTACCATACATCTGGCCTCCAAGACATGTTTATTGTCCCTGTTCCTTTTCTTTTATGCTTTCATCTAATATTATGCAGTCTTTTGCTCCTTTGATTAAAATAAACCCTGAGCCTTGTACATATTAAAGCTCCTGACCTTATCAGTTTCTAATTTCATTACCTGCTGTGTGTGAAAGCAGCTGTTGAGAAAGATACACTGTGTGTTTAGAATACAAGAGTGTGTTGTACATAAACCTAATTGTAAAGGGGGCCGAATTAGTTGTGTGGAAACATGTGCCTTGCTGCTATTGCAAGACAGGCTCTTGTGGAATCAGGTTTACCTTTGCTTTGTTAAATGTATACACTCAGCATTCAAGAAAATAATAGTTTATCCGGCACAGAAGACCACTTGCCTAATGACACAAACAGCTTTGTATATGGCCACCTATAATTTCCTTATTAACAGTCTTTCTATTACTTTTTTTTTAATATTTATGTTAGAAGGGAAGACATTGTACATGGGCAGTGGATGTACAAAACTCACAAGAAAGCTCAAGAATCCAAAACTATATAGCATCAACACATCTTCATATTTTATAACATGTCAAAGGCAGTACTAGAAACTGAATGCTTTTCTCGGTGGGTTGTGTTTGGTTTAGGCACAATAGACACAAGCAGATTGCACGTTGACTCACTCTATCTTAAATAGCTTTAGTGTCTTTCAAGCTGATTCTGTAGAGACATCCACAAAGTTGAGATATTCCAGACCAGCCACTCACTAAATACTTAACAAAGGCCGTGCTTTCTACAGTGTTTGGTTTTGATGCAAATCATGCCCCTCTGGAGCTAGGCCGAATTTGTGAGTTCCTTTTCTGCTTGTTAGGGAAACGTGACATAGTCCTTGCTTTCTATAGCAAGTAGGCGAGGACTTGTGCATTTGTGGATATAGACGTAATGCTACTTCTGTTACGAGTCTGATACTTTGCAATTATTATAATGATCATATAGCAATGTAGAAAAGTTGATCAGTGAACTTAATGCAAAAAAGCTGGCTATGACTTGCTTTTCCTATGGACACCATGTTTTTACATTGTCTTTAAAGATTGTCTTTAAGGATATCTACAGACCTAGAGAGGAATATTACTTTCATATCCCTCTCTAGGTCTGTAGATGCACTTTATTGGAGGTCAATGAATGCAAAGCTGACTTATAAGAAAGAGTATTTTGTGTTGGAAAACACTTAAGCTAAGTAATCACAATACTCAGCATTACAGAAATATTTGTGCTTTTAAATGACACAAGAGGTTTTCTATCAGTTGTGTAGTTGTAGTGCAAGATCTTGAACTTTAAAATATAATCTCAAGACTACTATTTATGAGCACATTTGACTTGATTAAAAATGGACATTACAGCCGTTGATTTATTTGCTAGGGAAATATAGGACAATGAACAGAAATTATCATTCTCTGATGCTTTCTGCTGTAGAGGCCTTCAAGATGATCTGGAACAACTGTGTCTTGGAGAGGGAGTGGCTGCATTTGCATCCCATGATTTATCAATTGTAATATGCAAGAAAAAAGTAAGAGATGCAAATGTTAAAATAGTTTTAAAACTTGTAATTGCTTTTTTGCATTTTTTTCTTAGCTGGGTCAGGGAGACATTATTGGTGGACTGGCTTTTTTGGAACCATATAGATGCTCCCAGGGTGGGTGGTCTTCACAGTTTTGACGCATTTTTTATTTATGAAAGTTTTGATTCTTATGTGATCAGCTAAATCGGAGATCTGGGACTAGTTATAAAATATAATGAGACTTGGTAACTCTGTAAGTGTTCGGTCAGCAACTACCAGATGTGTTAAATAGCCCCAGATGGTGGTGGGGTTTATTCATGAAAAGCAGTTGATTGTTTGTGAAAGAATGGGGCATGGAGAGGAGATTGCCTTTATGGATGTGATGGTACTGAAGAATTCACAGCATGATTTCTGGATTTTGTAGCATAAATGATACCTCTTGTGCATTACGCATACTATGTATTTTCATAGCCATTTACAGTCGACTCATAGTAGTTGCCTATTTTGGTTGCCAATTTGTAAACCACTTATATTGAAGGAGATTATTCCTCCTGAAAGAGACACTTTCTGTGTTTAATCAGATTATGGCACAAAGATCTTTACCCCTATATTTTTTCCCAAATGCTGGGAAAAAATATTATTTCCTACTACATTAATATACTTAATTCTAGAGTCTGCAATTAAATCCATGGCCTGCTACTTCTTATATGCAATTTATTTATAATCCTAGTTAGTGGAATTACCATTGCTTCAATGTCAAGGCAAAAAATCAAACACAAGCATATTAAATCTAATTTTCTGCTGTTCATGTAAAGCTTTTCTGCTAAGATAAAAAATGCAGTGTAATTAAAAATACAGGCAAAAATTCAAAGATGTTGAAACAACTCAGTCTAGCTCGGTTGTTTTTAGTTTAACCAATTGCCTTCTGAAATTCCTCAGAACTGTTAGTGTTAACTTTTAACAAAGCCTGAAGAAAATGGGGAAAATGCTGACAGTTTGAAGGTTTGCCATATCCTTTCAATATTTAAAAAGGGTAAAAAGGTGACCTAGAAAATTACTGGACTGTTTCTTTGATGTTAGTTCTGGTAAAACTCATAGGACAGTTAATTCAAGACTATATCAGCAAACAATTAGAGGCTAAAAATGAAATTAATGCCAGTTAGTAGGGTTTCATGGAAGGTAGGTTTTGTTAAAGAAATGTAATCTCCCTTTTTGGTAGAACAATGAGACTGATTACCTTAATGTCATATGGCATTGTAAGTGAGAAAACCTGCACTGGGCAGAATAAAGACGTTGAATATTAGATGAACTAAAAACTGCCTTACTGCAAGTGTTTGATTATTATCAAGGCAGTGAACAAGGCAGAGTCCCTTGGGATCACATTTCTTTTCTGCATTCTGCCATCTCAAAATCCAAAAGCATCTCTACAGTCCTTACCCCGAGCAAAGAGCTGGGTAGGGTTTCTTCTGATTCTATATGAGGCCCTCAATGATGACAACAACTCAAAACCAAAACCCTGATGCCTAGTTGGTCATTCAGCTCTTCCTCCAAACCCAAGCGGTCAGGCATCGCTGACTTGAGCTGCTGGTACTTGTTCAGGCCTAAGGATCTGTTAACGCCTGCTGTAGGATGAACAGGGGCACGCCAGTCTGGCATCTTCCATAAGCATTAAATTTATATTTTTCCATACAATCTTGCTAATACTGTTTCCACATTTGGTCATGCTGGTGTTCCTTTTAGGTTTCTCTATATAAGACAATTAAGAATTTGACTAATCTTGCTGTTATACTTAGTATTTTTGCCAGTCTTAGGTTAGGAACACTAACAACCTCATACCTTCCACAAAACTTCTTCTGTCTGTAGTCAGGCTTATTGCTGCCTGTCTACCTTAGAGAGTTCAAGAGAGGCAGAAGAAAGAAGTTTGGACAGAGGTGACACCTTGCAGTGTGTCCTATTGTTTCTATTTAAGAGTAGGTAAAGGAAATACAGCAATATTAATCACTATAATTTCTAAACCTTGAAAAAAAATGAAACTCCTTCAAAATAATCTGTAAAGTAGCAAAGTATAGAATCATATCTATTTTACTGTTGGAGGTTTAAGTATTTTTTTCAAAGCCACAAAATGAATCTGTTTTGTAAGCAGGAGTTTCTAGCTAGCGATTCTGCTTTATATTCATTTGTTCCCTCCCCTACCCCTTTTAAAATTAATTCAGGGAAATGAATAGGAATAAGAACCTATAAAACAGTATAAATGCATGTTTTCAAAAGCAAGTCTCTCAGCCCCAAAACACCAGTCTCTAAGAATCTCTGTCAAAAAATATGAATGGATTCCAGCAACAGAGGTCAGTGTTTCTGAACAGAAATGAAATGGCTCTCCCCTACCAGGAGGGTTAGGCCTTGTGGCACTGAATGGCCTTTTCAAGCTGGTCATTACTCGACAGGAGAGTGCCATTCTCACACACTTCGTGTATTGCGTGTAACTCTTAATTGGAGAAAGCAGCACCTGATACAGCAGTTCCCTGTGCTGACCTCTAACACCAGCTTTACAGGACAAGTAGTTTGCAGGCATGGGTGCCAGCAAGCCCAACCCCTGGTAGGCAGGTGTGCATGTTCACTGCAGCCAGTACTTTTTGGACCAATCTGTTGTAAAGGTCTCCATCTTGTGGCTGCTGCTGTAAAATGTGCAGCCTTTTGAACTACAAGCACCATTAATATAATTTAATTTAAAACCATAAAGTCAAGCAGTACGCTTTGCAGTTGTCTTCCTGCTTTACTAAACAGCCTTTTGTGAATCCTTAAAAACATACAGTAATGTGAAAGATGGCTTTAAAGTGGTGGTCTTCTGGGCTCTTCTGTGACTCAGTCCTAAGATCGATTGGAGTGACAAAGTATGGTGTCCAGCGTAAGGGAGCTGAGACGTGCTAGAGCTTTACACCATGCTGTGCATCAAGCCCGAATGTTCTGGACTGGGCTCTATTTGCATGGCAAATTGGTTTCACATCTGCTGATTACCCAAAAATAGTAGGGAGTAGATGTAATGAGAGCCGCAAGCCCTTATTTCTCTATTGATTTGCTTAAGTTTTAGAGCTGACAAGTAGAAAAGTTGTCCGTGAGCATATCTGGGATTTAGTAAGAGATAATACACAAGCTGTGTATAATGCTGTTGATATGGTCACTTTTCTGAGCAGATCCTGAGTGAAAAATTAAGGACAAAAGGAAAACCCATCTATACAAAAAATGTATAGACATAGCTAACTCTATTTCACATAAAGACTTTGTGGATTTGGAGCAAGTCTATATGTGGCTGCTGCTGGTGGGTACTGAGACATAGACTCACACTGAGATGACACTGAAACAGAAGAGTTATTTCCAGGATCATTATTTCCAGGATGATGTGCATAGAGCTGTGCTCAGAGGATGCTGTATCCAAACAGCCCAGTGCTGATGGCCAAATCCACTATCACGTGCCTGTTCTTCAGAGATTGGGATAGGAATGAGTTCCATTAGGGCAATACTAATTTGCTTAATGGTAAGCCACGTCACTAGGCAGGCAGGCCATCAACTCTCCCGAGTAAGAAAATAAAAATACCCACCGCATAACATAAGGCAACCTCCTTTTTGCTTTCTAATTGACTGCATAGGTCACTCACTACTAGTAGGTTTTAAGAGCCATTACTGTAACATTTAATTTTTGTTTTGCCACTAAATGCTGCTGGTGGATGCTATAAAAGAAGATCGTTTTAGAGAGACCAAAGCTTTTGTCTCCCATTATTGTATTATATGTACTACCTTCTTCAGTTTTTAGAGATCATCTTATATAAATTCTTGACAGTCTTTTAAGAGTATCTTTTAAGAGACAAAAGTCAGTGGCTTTAAGAGAGAAAGACTGTCTTCAAAGCTAGAGTATCATTTCACATCAGCGTCTTCTGTGGTGATTCTTACAGAGCACGAAATGATGCACTGCAGTGTTGGTGCCTGTTGCCCACCCAAGAACAGAAAGAAGTTGTGTGGCTGTTTAATGGACAACACAGTGCTGGTTGTAAGCACTGGATTGTCAAAGCACTTGGTGTGCAATGAAATGCCGCAGACTGGAAGACTGAACTATTTGCTGAAAAATAATATCACTGGGTTATTTTGACATTTGGAGTCTTCAGACATACTGTGCACATCTGCCAGTGACTCAGTTCTCTGTCATGTTCATAAAGATGATTACAAAGAGGAGGAGGAGGATGCTGTTTGCATTCCTTTGCATTGTTGTGCGCACTTTGCTTGACCTTTAGCAGGGCTATGGAGACATCAGCCTGATTGCCCATGCTGATGTGCTGTGAGATCCTGTATCTGTACCCCATTAGGCATCTCATAAGTGCAGATCAGGACTGCAAATCACAAACTGCGCAAAAGACTACTTTATGGTGGGAGAAAGGGAAAAGCAGGTGAGGAGTACTGCAGGAAAATACCTCAGATAGCAGAAGAGAGGTAAGATATAGGACAGATTTTTTTTTTTTTTTATGGTTGTTGGCTAAGAAATGGCACTGGAAACTGCTTGTATAAACCCTTTGGTTGATGAAGTGTAGAATGGAATAGAATATTTCAGTTGCTAGGGACCCACAGCCATCATCTAGTCCAACTGCCTGACCAATTCAGGGCTGACTAAAAGTTAAAGCTTGTTGTTAAGAGCATTGTCCAAATACCTCTCAAACACTGACAGGGTTGGGGCATTGACCACCTCTCCAGGAAGCCTGTTCCAGCGCTTGACCTCCCTCTCAGTAAAGAAATGCTTCCTAATGTCCGGTCTAAACCTCCCCTGGTGCAGCTTTGAGCCATTTCCATGTGTCCTATCACTGGATAGAAGAGATCAGCACCTCCCTCTCCATGTCCCCTCCCCTCAGGAAGCTGTAAAGAGCACTGAGGTCACCCCTCACCCTCCTTTTCTCCAAACTAGACAAGCTCAGACTACTCAGCCACCCCTCACAGGACGTTCCTTCCAGCCCTGTCACCAGCTTTGCTGCCATCCTCTGGATGCACTCAAGGACCTTCACATCCTTCTTACATGGTGGGCCCAGAACTGCCCAAGGTACTCAAGGTGAGGCTGCACCAACGCTAAATGCAGCGGGACAGTCCCCTCTCTTGATCGGCTGGTCCTGCAGCGTCTGATGCACCCCAGGATGAGGTTTGCCCTCCTGCTGGCCTCTGTGGAGCCTGCTGCCCACCAGCACCCCCAGACCCCTTCCTGCAGGGCTGCCCTCCAGCCACTCCTCTCCCAGTTTATCCTTGTGCCTTTTTATAATTTCTGATGGAAGGACAGTAGAAACTCTGGTAGCATTAGAGAATTATCCATGATGCAAGCTGTTGTATCATATAATTATTAGTATAATATATAAGATCAAGAAAAGACATAAATGTAACTGAAGTTCTAGATGCCTTTACAAAACACGTACTACTCTTTGACTGGAGCAGTCAAAGTCTATAGTATTTTTAGCAAGATTATGGTCATCTCATGTGACAGAGAGAGCACTCTGAGCCAGAGGATGACTGAATCTCCTCTTACTCTTCCAACCCTGAGCAGCCCGACCTTTTGAAGCAGCTATGCTGTGTTCCAAAAAAGAGAGACAAACAAACTGCGGTGCATTAGGCCACTCCTTTTGAACAGAACCTGTACTTTCATTCTCACCTCCTCCATCTCTGGCCCCTGTCCCCAAGGAAATATGAACTGATTCTCAGTGCAGGACTGTACACAGCTGTGTTTTAAGGAGTGTTTGATCATGAAAGCTGATATTCTGCTAGAGTGCATATCTGTGTTTGATCATGAGAGCTGGTATTCTGCTGAGATTTGTGCTAATTCCAGTTTCCCACTTAATGAGGTCTTTAAATATATTCTGAAAACAGTGTTTTGTTTAAAAAATAGAATAAAATTGATCTTTGGAAGTCCCAAGGTACTGATCACATGAGTATTCTCAACTTGTATGCATTTTCTTGCTCTCTAAAAGAAAAAACCACAAGCTTCATCAAGACTAACTAGATTTAGCTACATCAAAACCAAATAGATCATCTTTGTTTGCTAAGTCAGTATTTGGTGCAGCAGCTTCTGCTTGGTTCACAAAAATGTCACTTCATAATTTAGGCATGTGTTGGTCATAACAGCTGTATGACTTCAAAATCTGAATGTCAGGTAACAAGTGACTTTAAACCCAAAAGGCAAGCCAGAGGCATATCAGGGAAATAACAGGATTTTTTAAAGAGGATAATTGTATTTCTTGAGAGCTCTGTACATTGAAACTGCATTCAATATATAGAGAAGCCAGCTCTAATCACTGAACAAAAAATGTAATGGTACCAATGCACAGTTCATATCTGATATCTTGCCCTGAAAGCAAGATCCTATTGCCTGGCAATTTCTGAAAGCTGTTTTGTTACTTAAGGATAGTTAAAAATGCTGCAGAACAAGCTGAGAATCTGTGAAATAAAATGCCTTCAGTTACTGAAACCTTTGAATATTTTATTTTGCAAGGAATGGTAAACCCTCTGTTTCCAGGTAGGCTTTTGAATTGAAGATAGGCAAGAATAGTCTTTCGGTGATGCCATCTACAGTACAGCTTGTTCTAAAATACGTTTTAGATATTGCATACTAGTATTTAGTAGTCTACAAGGAGGATCCATTCCCGGCTCCTTCAGTTTCAGAGCCTGTGCTATAACTGTAAAAGTTACACTAAGTGCATTGTGGTGTAGCAGACAATGGAAAAGGTTAGTTGGGTGCTGAATGTTGCAGTTGAGGCATATATTATCTCTATTATACTTGGAAGTAAAATGTCATCAAGGTAGACTGCCTTCCGAAAGAGAACTGTGTGTCCCTGCTCTGATATTGTGCTGTCATCTTCAAATCCTCCCAGTCAGCAGGGATTTGGCCTTTGGAGCTCGGTCTGAGAGAGTTCACAGACCCTGGCCTCTGTCACTACCCAAGTGCTTCGTGAGGTGGTTCCACTCTCCCCATCCCACTCTCTTACAACTCTGCAGGAGGGAGACTAAATCTCGATTCCCCCTTGGAGCTCTGGGGATGAGGACAACACTTATTTATACAGGGGAGCAGGGAAGAATTGAAGTTCTTAGTCAAATATTGTGCTTGTGGTCGCCACGTTTCTTGGAGCTGTGCTCTTTGCTTGTGCTGAGGAGGTTACAGTCATGTGAGAAAGATTTCACTACTTTCTTGCTGTCATCACTGCCGGCTGGGTGCAGGCCATGGAAAACAGCAGTGCTTACAGTGTGGCCTTTAGTCTGTGTTTGTAAGCATGTATGATCTTCTTCACCATTCTGTGTACATTTTTCCTGCACGTAACACGTTCTCCCCTTCTCCCGTTTATACTGTCATTTAAAAGAATCCTCTCTTAGTAAAAACAGCACATAAAAAAGCAAAGTATCTTTCAAGAAATGACAACTGAAAATCAAATAGATTTACTGTAGTTATACTCAAAGAAAGCTTAAGCAATACAGGATAACAGGGTGTATTTTTGCCCCTCTCTTCTGTCAAGATCCTTCTCTGAATCATCAGATGGAGCTTTTTCTTGAAGGGTACACATGCAATCAGAAGACAACTCCTAAAGGTACTATTTCTCTGCTGTCATGTATTTATTGTGTTTTTGACAAATGGACAATGTTTACCAAGAACAAAAGATGCAGAAACAAAAACTCTGTAACTGCAAAAAAATAGTAATTTCAATGGCTGAAATAATAATCCCAAAAAGGTTCAGAGAAGCTCTGATCACAATGAAATTCACAACCCCTGTGTTACTACCACCGGTGTTACTAAGCCTTGTAATGGAAATTAACTGCACAAATAGGAGATGTAAGAAAGTTGATCAGACTACTTTTAGTCTGTCATTTAGCCTCTCACGCAGTCTTGTACTGAAGTAGCAGCTTGTTCTGCGTGCGGTCACACTGCCTGTATAAAAAGCAACGGTCTGATCCAAAGATGGCTGAAAACTGAAGGGAAGAAGCCTGTTAATCTCAGTGAGCTTCAGTTCAGGCCAATAGTGAATTACTGTTTACATTTAACTGTAATCAACATTCTTTCTGACCCCTTTTCTACAGAACGGACAGCCTTCTGCTTTTAGACTCTTAGACCCAGGAACTTGCTAACTTAAGTAGATAACCACATGGCAAGAATGGAGTATTTAAATAGGAATTCATCTTATTAAGCACAGCCAGGATCGTTTTCTTACAGAAACTCAGAAACTTTCCTTGTGCATAGGCCAGCAGCTGCAGTTGCAGGAACAATTGGTTCTCCCAGCTCAGCTAATGTTAGTTACTCAGGATGTAAACTTACAGAGATCCGCTGGGGTTCTTCAGAAAGGGCTTGTCATCAAGTTATACAAAGTAAGGAAAATATGCAGCTAACTCTTTTGGGCCAGAGACAAGCCACAGGCAATGACCAAAGTGTCACTTGATGCTCTACTGAGTTAGAGTAGAATAGGCTTGCTTGTCTCACATGCCACTGTGGTTTGGCTTCAAACCAAGTCTCTCTCTTGCAGGTTAGACTTTGTAAGAGAAGTTTAGCCTATGACATGGCACTGGCAAATCTCATTTTAGACTGAGGTCTTGAACTAGTGACAGCAACCATCGCTGTGCTCTGACAGAGGCCAAGGGATCCAGTGACCGTAGGAAAATTACCACTGCTGCTTAAAACAGGCTTTAATCACTCCACTGCTAGTACGTGGGGGTTTTTGCCGTGCTGCATCAACCTCACGAGGTCCATATGGGACCTCATTTTACACCCACTATAGTTGCAGAGAAGTTTGTTGGCTTCAGTATGTATTTTGTAAGGTAAAGCTGAAAAGCCTGCAAGGGCTGTGTAAACCAGCTGCAGCTGTGGGCCTTTATGCAAGCAATTAGATTTTCTCCAGTCTCAGAAAATGAGCTTGAAATCTTGCCAGTATAAATTGGTTTATAAATTCTCAGTTAACTCCTGCTTTTAGTTAGTCTGGAAACATTGTATGAAAGAGCTTTTTAAGGGTACCAGGGTGGGAGTTCAGTTCTGATCGGATGCAGGAGCTGGCAAAGCGTGCAGAGAGCAGAATAAATGGAAGGAAGAGCTGGCTGACAGCTCTGAGCTGCTCGGGGAAGTCTGGCTTCTGCATGTCACAGAACCTTAGTGAGTGGGTATGAGTAAAAACCAAGTGTAGAGTTTGACAACTAAGCAATTTTCATCTAGCCAGAGTTTTATATAGCAAACCAGGTCCATTGTTTTAGTTTTTACTTTGGAAATACTGTATCCTTCCTCCCTGCATAATTTTTATAGTCTCTCTGAGGGACTAACAGACTCTCAGCCTGAGCACCCTTGTGGAGCGGTAAAAAGAAAGCAAAGAAAGAAAGAACAAAAAAAAACCCCTTTCTCATACTAACAGCTTTTGCAATCACCTATTTAGTCACTAAACACCATACATTATATCATTCTTTCTTTTCTATCCTTGCCTATTTAAACAACTATGTTTCATGACAAGAACGTGAGATTCTTCTACAGTTGTGTATGTCAGAAAGTTTCTCTACAGAGTGGTAGACTACTAGGTAACTACTAAGTAATATCATCTGATCCTTAGTGCATCAGAGTATGTGCTTTAAAGGACACTTGCATGCTGAAATAGCACGGATAAGGACAGCTGTGCTCATGCATTGTAGCACCCCAGTAAAGATAGTGAGTGGTATTTGTTGTACATGAGGAATGGAAACTGCCAGGTAACTTAATGATAAACGATGAATTAGCCTAGCCACCTGAGTATATAATGTATGCATCCACACAACAACCATCTTTTGTAAGGGGAAGCGTTCTTAATCCCCCTTCCCTGTGAAAGCCTTTTGATTCTTATCACAAATGAAAGCTTGAGTCCATTCTTATTTAACTTATCCCTTTAGCCCTAAAAAATGACATCTGACAGAAGTCTCTCACTTCCCACTAGAAGAAGCATCAGACTATAGTGAAAAAAAAATGTGTGAAAAACATTCCAAGTTTTAAGGATATCTCCATTATGCCAAGAATAGTGTGACTCTGGAGAATATAGTCCACCTCGGTAGTAAAACTAGCTCTCCACTACTTAGGCGTCTTGGAAAGTTGTATTTGGTAACTACTGGTGAAGTGCTACTTACAGTCTGGCAGGATTTTAAAGGACGTCTCGGTCTTTATAGGCTTAAATGTAAAAACTGAAATTGCAGACTAAAAAAATCACTCAAAAAGGATGAACTTATAAATTTGGTGACCTTGGTTTCTTCAAATGCCAGGAAAACACACTTGACATGCCTGATGATTTTTAGTGCTGTCTCGCTGAAGAAATTTAAAGGAGGATATTTAATAATGTGAGAAAAAGTTAAATCAGCCTAGTCTACCAAAAAAATAAAGTAAATATTGAGATCGGAACTGTGAGCTACATCTTGTAACACTTTCATGGGGATGAGGATAGGTAGTGGGAGAAGTGCCACATAGTTTTCATCATAGGCTTAGCCTGTATAGACAGATGCAGGGAATCTAGACTTACATTTATTTTTGGACAAAATAAATTTCTGACAGGCTTAAAAGGAGCAAAGCATATAACTCTGGACAACTAAACATTTATTTTCTTATTTTCTTTGTTGTTATGCGAATGGCACAAACATCTGAACTCATTTGTTATTTAAGAGAGTAGCTTTATTTCATGATTTATGCTCAAGGCAGTTTAGATCTCTTTTAGTACAGCTTTGTGAGAATACATGCGTAAGGCAGCTCTGTTAATTGGAAGGCCTTTCTGCCAAGAAATGTTAATGCGATGCTGTACCCTAACTAGCGCCTCCTGAGAAATTAAAAACAGAAGAGTTCATTCCAAGGCGTGAGGCACAGTAATTAAGCTCAGGGGCTGCAAATCTGCCAACTGCATTCCAGAGGATAGCTCCTGGTATGAGAGGAATGGGATGCTTTTTGATATTATCTATTATTTGAGTATCTGTCATTGACTCCAAAACAAACTTAAGTCTGTGGACCAAAGTGACAATGCAGCTGCTCTGTGTAACGGAGGATTATGATACTTGAAGTAATTTCTTCTTCTTTCAGGAAGTTACTTTGGTTGTCAGCCAGGAAATATTGCTGCTTGCCTGCAAGAGAAGAGATTGGAGAGTTATATTGCTAGACTAATTAGGTTAGAACTACATCAAATATCTAACCTCAGATACTCTTCTTCAGTGTATATGACTTCCTTCTAGCATTAAGATAACGGAGAATAGATCATACTGAAAGTTGGTGTTTGTGTAAAGTGATGGAAGTTTTGTAGATCGTCAGAGTTTCAGAAGCAAAAAAAGTAAAATAACTCAAAAATATTACTGAGACAATATAAAACTAACAACAAATGCTTGATTTTCTCTGGTCAAATTAATTAAACGAACGTATCGTTGGGTCAGTTTTGAAAAAATATGCTCTAAATCTTTTTTTTTTTTTTTCCACAAAATGTAAAAAGTACACATAATTTTAAATTTACATATCACTTGTATCTCTATGTGCAACTAAACTTACTTTCCAGAAAAACTTACTGGTGGAAGAGACTAGTGTAAATGTTATTTACAAAATATTTGAATACAGGAATGCTGTGCATGTATGTTTCTGTGAAATTCTGCTTATATTTTAGGGCTTTTTTCAACCTTTAGTGTGAAAACGTAATTTCATATGATATTCTATAACTTTATCAAAAATAAGAATAAAAATCCATACATTTTGTAATCCGTTTTCAAATCACTTCATTCTGACTTACCAGTAGAGGGAGATAGTGTTCTTGAAGCTCAACCTAAACTAGCTAGATATTTTCATAATACAGCGTGGTTGCCTAATTATTAGTAAACTCTATTGAAAATCCTGCATTGGTCAATATAATATCTTCAAATTCTTGAGAATATAATCATTGTCAATGATAAATTTTTTGGAATACCTTTATAATAGTGCTGCAGGAGTTTTTCAAAAATTCCTATATCCAACAGAGAATTACTCAAGCAGTGAAAGAAGTAAATGTGTTGTGATATATCTTACCCATTTTGTTTCATCTGTACATCTAGGTCTCTATACATGTCATTTGATGGAAGTTTATGAGTGCAATTTAATGTACGTACATAGGTATTTCTTGGAGAAGTCAACTGAGGGACTTGGTGATTATTTTCATTAATACAGGAGATCTGTACTGTACTACGTTGCACACCTCTGCTGTGGTAGTCTCTGCTTTCTCTTGTAGTTGCAGTGAAACAATTCAGTAGTGTTTTATGGAAACCTAACTGTTAGAAAAGTTATTTCAAAAAGGACCCTCAGACAACAATACTGATACTCTTTCTAAAATCCCGACTCCAAAGTTTAAATTAAAACCTGGAAGTGAAGAGATCTGTAAGTAAAACAGTAGAGTCGCACACAGTTGCATAGTGCTGGTGGGGTATTCATCTCCCACAGGCTAGATGTAGGTATCTGCTGCATAGACATCCCTCTTTGAACTGGTGACCTCTAACTCTCCTTATTAAAAATAAATTAATGCCATTCACTATATTCGTCTGATATCCATGGACTGGGAAAGGAGCTCAAGGTGCTTAGGTAGGGTATGGACATCTATGGTCAGTGGAGATACTTAAATTTTTGGTGTGATGAAGCCCACACTGCTGCAAGCATCATATTTAACATACAGCCACAAGTAAGGTTTGCATGATTACGTGACTGTTCTGGTTTGTGGAGAATTAGTATGTATTTCTTGTGTGCAAAAATTTAAAAATTCAAGTAGAGGATTTAGTGATCTTCATGAAGCTGAGCTTGAAAAATTACCTTTGTGGCATGGTGGTTCTTTTGCTTTCACTGTATGATACTAATCCCATTGTTTTCATAAGGAAATACATTAGCTTGCTTGCTTATTAGGTATTTTGTATCTTGAAATATTGAATAAAAACAAGTATATTGCTGTTTATATAGACAGTATTGTAGCTGTTCAGACATGGTGTAGATACTTCTAAAACTGGCAACATTTGGACTGCAATTAAAAACAGAAATGATTGTGAGTATGGGTTCTTTTGTGTCAAGAGAATGCCAACAAAACATTTTGCAAATAATAAGGAAAAATGTAGTTGGTGATAGAAACTAAGCTATAAAATCTTTTGAAAGATACTAGCAAAAGTTGTGAAACCTTGCAATGGAAAAATCTTACTGAAATACAGAATATTTTCATTTTAAGGCTAGCTTCATCCATCATTTTATCTACTCTTTTTTTTTTTTTTTTTCAAGTGAGCAAGGAAGTAACTTGGTCCTGGTCTTGATACATAATTGTATTAATAAAGGCAGCAAGTCTACTTCTGAGCCAGAAACAAAACTTTTGGCCCCTGACTTTTCCTTCTATGTCATGATCACAGGATGACCTGTTTTATAAAACAAATGTATTATAACCGAAAGCAAAGTGATTTCATCTTGCAGATGAGAGATGATTCAGTGCTATAGCAGGGTGAAACGTTCTCTTGGCTCAGGCATATGGTTTGTTAAACAAACTACTCCAGTTGCTACAGCTACCTACTGCTTGGGTCTAGCTCTTTTTCACTATTATGTGATGTTCTGAAATATGTTGAACTGTGAATCAAATGAACATTTATATTTAAGCAAACTTCTGTGGAGCAGAGAAAGGAAATTGAAAATGGCAAAAGAATATCTCTGTGTGACTCCTAGATTCTTCATAATTCTTTACACATAGCATCTTAAAAATGTCTGATCTTTACAGTGTTTACATTAAAAGCTGTCTATCATCTAGAAATGTTTGCAGAACACATAGAATCACTAGCATTCAGCTGTCTGCTCTGATTTTGCTGTAAAGCATTAATTGCTAAAGCCCTGAAAAATTCCAGCAATGCTGTGCTCATGATGTAGACCGAGTTTAAAAAGGAAGAAGTAACCATAAGATACTGGGTGGTCAGAATTCTGATACCTGAAGGGTAGGAGTAGGGAATATAACCTGTAGCTTGATTTTAGATTCAAACAAACCTTTTGGAAAAGAGGAGATCAGAAATTTGCAGTTCTTCAGAATCTGGATTACCTATTAATATATTATCAATTCCTGCAGAGAATCCGAGGGTTTGTTTTCTTAACAAAAGCAGTTGGTTTCTAGTCATATAGATTTGGGAGAAAACTTAAAATATATGACCCCTCTGAAGATTCAGAAGCCTGAAGTCAAACAAAAGTTGACATTTTTATATTGTCATAGCTTTTGTATTGTCAGCAAAAGTAATGTGTCTCACAGAGAGATGTGAATCTGCTGTAACAAAAACACTAAGAGGCACAAAGATTGTTGGGTATAAAGGCTACCTTGTTCTGTCTAGAGAAAAGCTTTTTACTGTATCAGGCAAAATGCTTTGGTCACGGAGAGGAAAGACAGGATGAGTTCTGAAAGTATACTCTCTAAATGTGAGACCAGCTGCATGGCTAAAAAAAACATAGAAGTCGCTGGCTGGAAAAAGGTCAGTGTTTATACTTCATCACTTCAGAGTCTGAACCCCCATCATATGATGGCATTAACATGACAATATCTCCCCCCAAAAGTAGTGCTAGTCTCTTCATGGTCTTTGAAGATGCATGTGAAGATTTTGCCATATACAACCAAAGATTAATCTGTCAGTCCTTTCTCTTATCTACCCGCTTGTCTTTCCTTGCCAGATCTGTTAGCAACAGCTCCAGTGAGCTGCCTTACCTGGTTTCAGGCTCCTCAGCATACCTGCTAGTTCCTGTTGTAGCATTCCTCTTCTAGGATGGCATTTTAACCCCATCCTTCCCAAAACCACCATAGGTGCTGCCTGCATGCTACTTCAAAGCACAGAATTTGAGACCCAGAACGTTATTTTCAGTTTTAGAGCAGTGAATGGCTTTGATAAATACAAAGTTGTACCTCTCATATGCAGGACTATAGTTTCTATGTAAATAAAATAAAAAGACAGGACTAAAGACTGGCTAAGAAAACACTCTGCAAACTGGAGAGATCCTACTATACAATACACATAACTTCTCACAGAGAGAGCCAAAGCTAGATGCCCAAAACAAACAGCAATGATTCCCTCCTTTTCCACAACAATTTATCAAGTTCAAGCGAAGAAAAGAAAAAAAAGGAGGGATGGGACTTTGAGGAGGAGTGGGAATAAAAGCTTGAAATGTGTATGCAGTTCCAGCGGAAAAAAAAATACCAAATATCTGTGACAAAACCGTTTGGAGTATCTGGTATACGTGCAGAGTTTGCTGACCAGAAAAGAGGTGTCGTGAGAAAGAGCTCTGGTAGATGCAGCCTGCTGAGAGTGGTCCATGGGATCCCAGGAGGAGAATCTGTTTTGGTATCAGCAGTTTGCTCTGTAATTAGGGAATAGCATCAGCTTTACAAACAATCATTTTGATATTCTTCTTCAGATGGAAACTTCAGGTTTTGAAGTGGATGCTTGTTTACTATGAATGAGACTGGAACTGGTAGCTCTTTCTTCATTAGCAGCCATTGGATATTAATAATTTTTAGCCGCAAATTACAAAATGGAGCAGATTCAGACACAAGCCCAAAGGGCGAAAAGTACTTTATTTCCTTCCCAATCTCCTAAACTAGTATATTTTCCCCACAGCATAGACATTTAATGCTTTTTATATTTGAGACATGCCACGAAGAGAGAAGGAGTTGAATGATTTAACTCTTTACTCCACCTCATCTAATAATATACAGCTATCCAGGCTAAATATAAAGTCCAGACAGGTAACACTGCTCACCCTCAGGGCGGCAGCGTACAAGTGTGGTGGGAAGGAACTAGACAATCAAGTCCACATCTGTTGAATTCTTCTACCAAATTGCATAAACACAATGGCAAATTCCAGCCCCAACACAGGCATGAAAATAATATCATGGTTAAGTTAGAAATGCTCAAAATTAGGAAGTAAGTGAAGGTGACAGCCCACTGTGGCAAAGCTAGATCTGCGGGGAAGTGGGGGGACCTCTCTCCCCTGGCTGTACCCCAACCTGGCTCCCCTTCTCTCCGCTCCCCCTGGCGCTGACCCCCCTGTCCTGATAATCCCCAGGTGTTTCTGCTACAGCCTGCTTTGACACTGGCATGGGCCTGACCTCTGAGGGGTTGTGCTTAGCTATTATTCTGGCACCCTGTCAAAACTTTACTGTAGAGCATGTCAGAAAGAATATAGTGATTTTTCTTTTTCCAATAGATGATTCTTTGGCAAACTATGAAAATCATTTCATTGAACAAGAAAAAAAAAATTCCTCTTGCTACAGGGCTTTCTTCCTGCAAATTTCAAATGCATGCTGTGAATAATAGCGTTAGAGCTTCCAAGCTTCAAGACTGTTTTATAGTGGAAAGTGTTAGACAACCCAAATAAGTACCAGTTTCTACTGTTATGAAATTAAGATTTTTCTTTATGCTGAACCTTAAAACCCATGTTAAAATGATGGGGTTTTAGAGACGCAGCGGTATATGTCCAAGAGGGTTATTTTTTCGTAGAGACACTAGTTTGTTCTAGCTTGTTTAAATCTAGATGAGAAATAATATAAGACAGAAAGATCATTATGGCGATGGCTTTCTTTGTGAGGAAAAATGTAACAAGAATTCTTCTTCATAAAGGGCTGAACAAAATTCTTAAACCCAAGTGCTGCCAGTCTCTAGGGTGTTCAAAGTACATATTCCTAGTTTATGGCTTGAACACATCTCTACTTACAAGATTTGTGAATATTTTTGACAAACCTGGTCTGAGTTTTCTGCTAGCAGAGTTACAGATGAGGCAAGTTTTCCATGGTTTGGGGTTTTATTGTGAATGCTTTGCACAGCTCTGGTTATGTGCTTCCTTCTCATGACATCAGTGCTGAAGGGGAGAAAGAATGTAAACATCTGTTTTTTATAATTCAATTCCAGGCTTATAACTTGATTAGGATAAGCAATGTTTCTACATGATTAATTTTCCAGTCACAATATGATGGTTTTGAGCACGCAGTTTTAGCAACAATTTTAAGATCAGCAAAATAAGGAGGGAAACTAATGAGGTGAACTTTGCTTCATGGTCCACCTTTCCAAGCCGCACCAAATGTTGTGCGCCTCATCCACCTCACTCATCCCACTAAAAACAACGGATGCGATTTCCCTCCCGCTTGGTGTTTCAGACGATGTCCGGTTGCTTCCCGCAGCGCACGATGCAGGTGTGTACAGCTGATGGGAAGGGAGGCTTGGATAGCCGCACCCAGGTGCGCTGGGGCAGTGCGGCTTCGGCTCCTGGCTCTCCCCCAGTCCTCTCCTGTGGCGTTGGGTCAGCCACCGAGGATCGCAGTGTCAAAGGTATTTGTGTGCCTGCTGGGACACACCTCACCCTTCAACAACTGAGGAGCTCCGAAATACAGAGCCTTTAGTCTCTTCCATCGCCCCAGCGAGGTTAAACCACCGCGCTGGCCACTTGCTTTCTTTTCCTCATTGTCCAGACTTTTTCTTGCACCAGAGACCACCTGTGCCTGGAGCCGTCGTCCTGATCGCATTTTGGGGTCTTTTCTACCACTTTAGTAGTCACTGTGAGAATACATTCTTAGAAGCAGAGGAGAACTGAGGCTGGAAGGGGCCGTGGGAGGTCCAGCCTCCGGGTTTCGGGCAGCAGCTGCGGACGTGCAGGGCAGCAGGGCACACGGGAGCGCTCTGTCTCGCATCGCGCGTCTGTAACGAACCAACCATAACTACACGCGTCTGTCCTCCTGGGGACGAGCTCCACCCGGCCCCGCCGTCCTCACCTCCCCGGCCCCCCACGGGCGGGTCCGCACCTCGCCCCCCGGCCCCCCGTTCCCGCCAGGCCGGCTCCACCGCCGGGCTCAGCGGCCGAGCCGGGGCGG
>WHYT01015251.1:46691-103749 GCA_009806455.1 Tetrax tetrax | reverse complement strand
CAATGTTTTTTTTTTTTTTTTTTTTTTTTTTTTTTTTTTTTTCCAAAGAACCCTAACAGTGTTAAACCCCAGGTTTCCTCAGACTTGTTAACTGCTGATCAGTTTGGTAAGTGTTAGTCTCAGTTTTGCAGGCGTGAAGGGTTTGGTCTGAGGGACCTCAGAGTGTTCCCAGGGGAAGCTGAGGGGTGTGAAGCCACCCTCTGACTGTGGAGCATTTAATTCCCCAAGAAGTGTTATCTATGAGCAGTGCATTTGAAAGAAAATTTGGGAATTACACTAAAACGAGTCCTTTAGGCGGTCTTCTGGAGTCTCTTTATTCTTCAGGTGGTGATGAGCTGGGAGAAGGCCAGCAGTTCTTCCTCGGTTGTATCCTTGGAGATGTCCAGACCCTTACATGTAGTTTTCTGTGCAGTCAAACATTAAAGTGAAAATGCAAGTGAGTAACTCTCTCTCTCAATCTACTTTTCTTTGCCAGGTCCTGGAGAAATACCCTAATACCCCTATGAGCCATAAAGAGATCCTTCAAGTTATCCAGAAAGAAGGACTTAAAGAAATCAGGTGAGTTAAGTACCCCTACCAGAAAAACACGGTCGTACTTTGGTTCTAACTTCGTTTAATTTACTGCTGACCCCTACCTCATAAGTATTTTGGGGACTGGAATGTTAAATACTTGCAGAGTCGGGGTCTAGGTCCCATTTGCAAACAAGCTCTCAAGTCACGGTGCTTTTCCCCAAGAAAACTAGGTGCTTAATTTCCAGGTGTGCATGACCCTGCTCTGCAGCTCTTGGAAACGAGGCCTGATCAGGTAGTTCAGACTCCAGGTACTGAAGTAAACTTAACTGATTTTTATTTCATCTTTAAAAAAATGAATAGTTTAATTGGAATTGCCTAAACCAGAAGTTAAAGGTACCCAGGAAGTAAAAAAGCAGCCTCACTTACAAATCCGTATTTAGAGAACCTCGCGCTGTTCTCTTCAGCGTTATCTGGGGTAGTGTGTGATTCTGCTTCACACATCGTCCTCTTCCCCGGGGAGCAGAGTGAGCGTCTGGGGTGCTGGGCAGAGGAGGGCACCAGCTGGGGTGGTGCTGGTCCGCTTTGGAAAAACGGGGCAACTCAAATAACAGCTCCTGAACTGCTGTTAGCAGAGTTCAGTTCTTCAGTGAGATACACTTCCCAGAGATGGGCAGGTTCTTTGCTGAGATGGGGAACAGCTGTCCATGGGAAGCAGAAAGTATTCATACTTCTGTTTCCAAAGAGCAAAGGAAAAGGTGGGGAGAGATGATTGAACGTGCCAGTTTATCTATCTTGGAATGAAAGAACCATCCTAGATTTGGTGTAATTATGCTCTCCACTCTGTTTTGCCAGTTTAATACAGCAATCCATCTGCTTTGCTAGAAATACTCAAGGGCCCAAGTGCAGAAGTTCTGCTATCAATAGCAATATCTTCCACTCAAGTTGTGGACACCACAAGGTGGTTAGCTCTTTGGAAATGTCAGTTTCTCCAAAAGGGAACCAGACAGACTCATTTGGCTCTTCGGGAGGTGACAGAAGTGGGGCTTTGTTCCTGCCTGACGATGCACTTCGTTTGGGGCAGTACTACTCGGTCAGACCAGAAGGTTTCCAGCCCTGGGGCAGCGGCAGCGTTGTGGTAAATGCTGTTAGTCCATCAAAGGCCTGGCTGCAAAGAGCAGCCGCGCTCATCAGCCCCTTGTGCGCTCCCAGGGACAGAACTGCCCTTGTCTGTGCTGCTGGCCTTGCTGCTGGCAGAGACAGGTCCAGCAGACATCCAGGCACTCGGACGTGGTGATCCTTTTGAAAGTTTGGAGAGCTCTTTTTGGGGCAGAGCCTTAGGCAGGAGCTCAGATGTGGTGTGAAAGGCCCAGTCTCTGGCTGCCCAGGCCAAATTTTGGACTGAACAGCCAAAAAAAAAAAGGCAGAACAGAAATGCTATGGTGCTGCATAATCCTTCTCAACCTCAAGTCCTGCTTTTAGAGTTGAGTGGGGGATTTAGCCTGAGCTGACAGCGAGTTGTTTTCCTCTCTAAAGGAGCTGCTGCCGAGCATCAGGCCGGCGCAAACCCCGCAGTACCCGAAATCCCACAGGGCGTTTGTGCGAGCAGTCAGGTGTGACACTCAGCTTCTCTAGTTCTGCTGTCCCTCTTACTGACGGAGCCGCACTTGATGCTGTGTAGTGGTCTTTCCCCTCAAATGTCAGATGGATGTAATACAGCTTTGTTTAGGTTCAGACCTAGAAGGTTGTCAGTTCTTAAGCAGTTCAATTCCAGTTAGTGCCAGTAATGTGTTTGTGGCTGGACTGGGCTTCTGATGAGTCATAGCCCATGGCAAGACGGGCTGAACACAAACCAGCATTTATCAGAGGAAGAATCGTGTTAGAGAGGATGGAGAACCTGCCAGATGAGCGTGTTGAGCTCACCAGATTTTGAGGTTCTGGCAGGAAACCGTGGCACAGTCTTGGACAGCAGATGACAGCAGCGTTTGCCTTGAGACAGCAGGCAGCTGCGAGGCTCTTAGTTGGGTGAAATGGTGTGTAAATTTGCAGGCAGGACATGAGCTTTTCTTTTAGCATGTGTGTCAAGGTATTTGAGTTCTGAACTGTTTCAGTGCAGCTTGCTTTCAATAAACAAAATTGCAATTTTTGTGTAGTAACCTATTTACACAAACCACATATTCAAACTCTGGTTTGATTGCAGTGCTTTTTTAAATTCAGCGTCTCTTGCCTCACATCTTTAGATAGATTTAACTTTTAAAAATCTCTGATATCCAGATAGCGAGTAGTTTCAGAAGCGACAAAGGGCTTTCCTGCAGATGTGCTGAAGTGAGGCGGAGAATGGGGAGCCCAGCAGTGGATTTTCTGTTTGGCTGCGCAGCCAGTCCCTCTCCCTTCTGCCCTGCCCGTTCCTGGCACGTGCTGCCCCTTGGCCAGCTGCTTGGGAGGAAGCCTGAGGGCATGTGGAAGGAGTTCGGAGGGCTCGCAGGGCTGGTGTGCTGGTACTGGTGTACAGCATCTGGAATGGCAGGGGAGAAGGGTGGCAGTTCAGACGAGCGTGGAAAAAACAGGAGCAGTGATTTCTGCCATGTGCTCGACAATTTGGCTATTTTTTTAGACAAGGCTAGGCCTTTCATAAGGCAGAGGGGGTTTTGTAGCAATAGAGAAACCTGGGGTGGTAGTTCCTGGTTATCTTGCTTGTATTCACCATTTTATCCTGGCACGCAAGTATCTGAAGCATGAGGCTTTTAAAGGCCAGCCCAGGACCAGTACTCTGAGGTGTCAGTTCTGGAGACGCAGGACATCCTGAAGCTAGAGCTACACTTTTCGCGTGATCTGTCATCCCCATTTTCTCAATTTGCCTGTTTTGACAGGCTGCCCTAACCCTTGTATTTTTATAAGGGACACTGTAAATACTGGCTTGTGCACCTCTGTTTGAAGACAGTGACTTTTTTGCCTAAATACTAATTAAGCAAGGAAATGCATCTAAACACTAGCTTGATTTCAGTGAAAAATGAAACTGAACGTGATACTCTGGCTCCTTTTACTTCAAGTATTTATGGAATTCCTAGCTTAAAGAAACTTAAACTCTGAAACCACTTTTGGGGGAAAAAATTACAGAAGCCCAAGTCCACTTTTCACCAGCTGTATCTGGAGCAGAGATAAGCGTGTCACGAACAGTTTGGTTTTGGGTTTTAGCTGCCCTCCAGGCAGTGGCTAGTTTATGTTCTCGTTGGCAATTGAGTCAGGAGGGCTGGAGCTGCTCGGTCTGATGCTCATACAGACGAGCTGCTGGCACTGTAACTTTAAGCTTCCATAAGATTTCTTAACCAGTTTCCTCTGCTTCTTCCCACTGGGCTAGCTGAAAATCAGAGGCCTGCTGTATTTCTACAGCGACACTGATGGCCCTCGTCTGGAAAGAGAACACGGGCTTCTCGCTTCTGCGCAGTTCAGAGCAGTGTCACATCTGCCCTGCTCCTCCGATAGCTTCTGCACTATGAAATGAGGATCTTGCCTGAGTGGGGAAAAAACCCTGCTCTTGGTCACTGCCTTGCGAGAGGAACTTGAAAGGCAAATAGTCTCCCGCTGACTTGTCTCGGAAATACGAGCGAAGGCCAGGCTGGAGTTTGGACCAGGTGGTGCTGCCTGTAGGAAAAGCTGCTGACTGCTGAAAGATATTCCTGCACCTCAGGTTGAGTTAAGGACCAGCCAAGCCATCTCTCCTCATCCTTGGTAGAAACCGTTACCAGTGTTTCCCAGCTGTTCTTCAGTACTTTGATATCATAGAATCACAGAAGGGTTTGAGTTGGAAGGGACCTTCAAAGGCCACCCAGTCCAGCCCCCCGGCCAGGAGCGGGGACATCTCCAACCGGATCAGGTTGCTCAGAGCCCCGGCCAACCTGGCCTTGAACGTATCCTTATCTTCTGCTGCAGGGCTAGGAAATAAAATGGAGTTGGGCGAGCTATGTTGCGTGCTCCTCCATCCCTTGATTCTCAGGGCGGTTGTTCCCCAACAACTTGATGCTAGGAAATTCTTTCCTCAGCATAGCTCCCTTCCGAAAAAAATGAACAAAACCTGCACCACGCAGCGTGAAGAGGGACTTTCAAAAGGACGCAGGGTTCTTAAATTATTTTGAAGAGGATGCAGTTCCTGTTGGATCCCACTGACGCTGGGTGTGAGGATACATTATCTCTGAGTTTCCTTTTCTTATTAAAAGCCGCCTCCATCAAAGCTGTTAAGACTTTCCTTTGTAAAAGCTGCTTTCTAAAGCCATGGTGAACCTACAAAGGCTCTCCCAGCAGAAAAAGTCTTGTGTAGGTGAAGAGAATTAAACTGACAAGCAGTGAAAAGTATGTATTCTCCCTTCTCTATTTTAAGAAGTATGAGGAAAACGGGAAAGCTGAAGCTGTCCAGCAATGGAGGAGGTGCATCCCGCGCCTGGCAGCTAGCAGCAGCCTCTTACCCCTGCCACTGGTGAGCTGTGCGGCACGCGGAGTGCGAGCCACGCTCTTCCCCGGCCTGCACGGGCAGCTGTACAAAACTCAGCATGAAGATTTGCTGGTCTCAGTCTACTGTGAGACTGCAAATCTTGGATCTGAGTCTGCTAATACGGTTTCACCTCCCGAAGAGCAGACCTTATGATAACTCGCTTCCTCTGTAGATTCTACAGTTCTTTGGTGTTTTCACAAGTCCAGAGGCTATGACGTGTAGGCTCAGTCCTTCAGCAAACTCCAGAATGGCTCCAGACACTTATTTGCTTTCAAGGAATGAAGAATTTTCATCAACTCAGTCCAATTCTGATCGTGACCTTATCATTGAGGAACATTTGTAGGCCGTTAGTCAAGACATGCTTGACTAACATATGGCGTTATCTTGGTAGAATATTTGATGGTCCATTTGATAATTTCTTGTGGAGGAAGCATGTCCAGAGTTTTGTCTTCATCCTTGATGTCAATGGTCAAAATGCTACGGAACCAGCTTCTTGCTGTGCAGTCTGCTTGCTGTCTCCTTTTGATGAACGTGTGTGCCTTGGCAGCTGGAGACGGTCTGTGCATGGAGTGGGACGTGTCTTTACTGGTGAGCCAGCTGTTACTGAGAGCTTGAATTCTGTCGGAGGAAATCTGCACGGGTCAGAACACCCTTCATGGTTTTGCTCTTAAAATGGCTTTGGGCCTCTTGACGTGCTGTGAGCTCGTCAGTGGTGTTTCCTCAGTGTCCTCTGATCGTCTGAGCTGGTGGCTGAAAAATCCCAGGTCAGGCAGGGCGTGAGAGGGGAAGGGTCTGAGGCAGCGAGGGGACCTGCTGCAGGCTTGCCTCTTCTGCTTCCCCCTGCTGCCTCCCGACTCCCCGCGGCAGCAGGAAGCTGGAAACTGGAAAGTAGTGTGCAGAAGCTGGAAAGCTGATCTGAGGTGTTTGGGGGCATGAGCAGCAAGCACAGCGTGCTGTGGGACGTGTCCTTGGGGGAACTGCAGGGAGAAATCTGCCAGGGTTTATGCAAGTAAAGCTTTTCACAACTTAAAATAATAGATAGGATCACATTTTCCTGCTGATAGCTGTGGCACCCTGCAGTGAGGAGGCCAGGTAACAAACAGGTTTTCCAAAAAACCACCTTTTTGTGTGGAGTGGTCTGGAGTGTTTGAAACTGCTGATGGCGCTGGCCGTCCGTGGGTAACCATGCCAGCAAGGTTCTCCTGCCTGAGCGCTGTGTGGACAGTACGCTTGACAGCTGCTACATCCAGAGCTGCTTTTTCATAACCTGGTATGGTTACAGCACGAGAGGAAAGGGCCTCAAGTTGTGCCGGGGGAGGTTTAGGTTGGATGTCAGGAAACGCTTCGTTACTGAGAGTGGTCAGGCTCTGGAACAGGCTGGGTGGGCTTGGACGCTCCCTTCCCACCCAGACCCTCCTGTGACTCTATACCTAGTATAGATGCTCCTGCTTTGAGCTGGAGGCTGGACTGGTGATCTCCAGAGGTTCCTCCCCGACCAAACAACTCCAAGTCATGGCTCCCAGCCTCGTGCTCCTTAGCAAAGTGGCCTTTTGGCTTCGGTGCCCCTTGTAGGCCTGAGAGACGCTGCGGTGCCTCAAAGCCTTACCAGGCTGCGGTGCGGACGTTTCAAAGGGCTGCTGCTGGCACGTGTGGCCGGGGTGCAGCGTGTCAAGCAGATCGGGCTGTGTTGGGACAAACCAGCTTCGGCTCACCCCTTCTCAGGGGGTGAAGTGTCACAGTGGGCTGGCTTGGAAGGTGCTGTAGCTAGCTGAAGCCATCAGCTGACAGACATTGGAGCTACTTTAGATGTTCTTTAGTCCACAGCTGCTGTAAAGGTGGCCTTCAAATGAGCTGGAAAGCCTTGAGCTCGTTCGCACAGATTTGATATTGATAACGTGGAGCGGGTGTGGTGGGAGGTAGGACAGGGGCATCCCCCCTTCTTGTGCATCATTAGGGTTGGCTACCTCAGATCTCAGATCTCTCTCTCTCTGTAGATTTCTTCATTCTGCTGGAAATGGGCATTGTAAAATGTCCATAAAGTGTGACTAACCTCCTGGGGCCGTCACATGCAGGACTTAAAATCATGGAATCACAGAAGGGTCTGGGTGGGGAGGGAGCGTTCAAGCCCACCCATTCCAACCCCCCTGCCAGGAGCAGGGACATCTCCAACCACATCAGGTTGCTCAGAGCCCCGGCCAACCTGGCCTGGAATGTTTCCAGGGATGGGGCATCCACCCCCTCTCTGGGCTTCTTACAGCTGGGATTCTGGGGCTCTTTCCCGATGCTTTTAGTGGAGATTTCCCGATGGGAAGGGGGAATTCGTCGGGAGCAGGTGCCTTAGGCCAGCCTTACGGGCTGTGCTCTGTTAGTTACAGCGAGCTCTCAGCGGAGCGGCTGGCAGCGGCGAAGCCCGGAAAGGCTGCTGCAGTCAGCTCTTGCCATTTTGTTCCCTTTAGTCAGCTGCCAGTTGGATTTGGCTTTTTCTGGAGAAGATAAACAGTTACCAACTTACATTTTTGACTGAAGACCACCAGAACGTAGTATTCTCTTTGGGACCTTCATGTGTCTTTGTGTCAGAGTTGGATTTGTGTGTCCAGCCTGTGTCAGGTCCAGGTTAAAGCTATTTCTGGCCAGGCGGCTGTCGGGTATCTGTCACGGTGACAGTTACAGATGAGTATTTAACGAGGTTCGCAGTGTGGTCGGTCAGTGTCTCTTCTGGACACTTGAGACTATCCTGGTCAGGATTTTTGGCTCTGAACCAGGCAGGGGCTCCCTACTGGGACTTTTCCTGAAGTGAGGAAAACCTGGAGATGCAACTTCTGCCCCTTGAACAGCACCAGCCCCAGGTTTGTCCCCTTGTAGACCACAGAGCGAGAAGCTGATCTTCTTGAGGGACATCACGGGTCTGGCAAGGCCTCTGTCTTTTTTGATTCGTTAGCGTTAGTTCCAGTAAAAGTTGAAGTAGCTGCGGGGTTCTGTACCACTCGGTACCTGTGCAAAAGCATGGAGATGAGTTAGTGGGTGTCATAAATAACTGATGTAGGGGAAAGGGTTTGAAGAATAACAGTTTGAGGAGAATGGTTGTGTAGAAAGAGGATGTGACCATTGGCAGGGAGTGTTGAACACATCTACTGAACGTAGGGGGAGCTCTGGCTGGGTGACCCTTCCCACGTCTCGCATGTAAAGGTGTCAAACCCGTAACTAACGCAACATTCTGCTTCTGTGATCCAGCCTGAGGCTGCAGTGGCAGCAGCTTGCTCTCCTCAAAATAAAATTGCACATGGATTTTCTTCATGGGAAAGAGCGTATCAGCTGTCGCAAGGAGAAACGGAGGGGGCAGTACTCCAGTGATGGCCACTGCGGGATCTAACAGCTTGGCTCGCTCTTACAGAAAACGCTGGAGCCGAGGTCTTGGGAATACCCAGATGTAGGATCTGGCTTCCGTATGGACTGGCTTGGGGTTCTGCAGCCGAAATACAAAGCAGGGAGACCCAAAAATGTGGAAGTTTTAACTCTGTGCCCCAAAGCCTTAGAGGAAGGTGCTTCTGTCTGGATTCCTCCTTTAAAACCAGTCCCTGCACAGCCCCTCAGGGGTGTGAACAGCACGTGAACCAGTGTCTCGTCTGTGGATGCTGTTAGAGCTCACAGCAAGTGCTGTGAGCCTGAAGGTGTTGCTGACACCTGAACCATGTCTGAGAAACCCGCTGAGCCCTGCGAGAGGTTCAGCCTTACCTGGGGCTCTGCGTGCGGTCTCGGAGTCAGATGTTCCTGCAGGTCAGGTTCAGCCGTCGTGACAGACCATCAGTTCAGGCTGTAGATGAAGCCCAACTTCAGAGCGTGCCCAAGGGCTTTGTGGTGTCCTCCAGGCTGATGTCCATCCACGAGTGCCTCCCGTGTCCTCTGTTACACCACGGTCTGAGCGCGGCTCCGTGCCATCGGCTGCGATCACCAGCTGCGCTCGCGTTGTTTCCATCTGGCACAAATTCCTGTGACCGTGGAGTGCCAGCGTGGTGAAACTGGCTTAGGGCTGGAAACACTTACCTGCCCCCAGCTCCTCTGCCACCAGAATATTTAAACGAGGCCAGTGCTCGTTTGCTTTATTAGTGACTTGGTGAGGCCATGGTTACCTGTGGAGGTGATGGAGCAGGGTGTGCTTGTTCCTGCGCCGTAACGGTGGGGTTCGTTAAGCTGCTAGCTGGGGTAGCGCTGAGGGGGTGTGGAAGGATAAGTAAAGCCCAGCTGCTCTCTGTGCACAAGTGAGATTCCCGAAGTGTCCACTTGACTTCTGTAAAAGCTCGTTAACTGGTGAAGGTTGAAAATCAGGCATGGGGGAGCTGTACGCCAGCTGCTTTGAAAAGAGACTGGAAAAAGTCTGATGGGCCTACATCTGTCTCCTGGGCCTGTTGGATGTGATCCGGTCGTGGCACGGCTGCAGATCCGCCCGAAACGCTATAAATTTGGTGCTGGTGGATGGGGGGGGGGTCGTATGAATGATCAGACAACTGTTTTGCTCAAGTTTTTAAAGGGGTGTTTCTCTCCTTTTTTTGGGTTGCACTCCAACTCCAGAAGGTAAGAACCACTGCTGATTGCTCTAAAGCTGCTCCTCTCTCTTAACGCCAGCCGCAACAGCCTTCGTTAAAGAGCACCCGCTTGTTCCCCACTTAGAAACCCGGCGACGGTAGCGTCGCTGCTGCTCGTGCCGCTTTGCCCTGCCTGCCCTGCCCGCGTGCCCTTTGCACCTGCGCTTCGGTGCCGCATGCCGTCTGCATCCGCGCTCCGGTGCGATGCAAACCGGGGATCTCCGTGTTTGTGGAGTCTGTGGAGAATGCTGGGCCAATGCATGCGAGTGCTTGGTGTCTTACGCGTTAACCTGCTGCCTGGGGAGGGGTGCTGGGTTCGCATGGTGTGGGCTGGGTGTCTCTTGTCTCGGGGATGTGTGGTGCTGCATATTGGGAGAAGCAAAACTTAACACGTAAAAGAAGCCGCTTTTCTAAATCGTGGGTGTGTTTAACAAGCCTGAAGTGGGGAGAGGAGTGTCTGCTTACGGTATCTCTCTGCTTGTCACTTCATAGATCTGAAACTGTTTTTAAAACCGTCATATTTTAATATACTAATAAACAAAAAGCTGTTTGTGTGAATGTCTGATTCAAATGGAAAGTGGTGAAGAGGGGAATGCTCAAAAAAACCAAACCACCCCAAAATGGGGGAAGCCCTCACGCTTAAACCCAGTCCGGCCCCTTTGGGCGTTTTTACCCAGTTAGACCAACGTGATGGTGATGTGAAGACACTCGCTGCTGGGTGCACTTTACATTCAGCTTCCACTTAGAGCAGAGGGTGATAATGAACTCTTCCCTGGTGCTGAGGTTGCTGGGTGCTGTGGCCCCTGGCCGGGGTGACACCGGTGAGGTCCCAGCGCTGTCTCTCCCCCGCAGCACCAGCAGATGCCCCTCTGTCCGCAGGATCCCCTGGAGCTGTGGAGTGGGGGTCCTGCGGCGGGAGATCTGCTGGTGCCCAGGTGCAGAAATGCTGTAAACTGAATTAAAAATGGAGCTTTAATGTAAAGTAACCTTCTGGTAGATAAATACACCTTGCATGATGCTCCTGAGGGCAAGGGTTTCAAGTTTAAATACATAATGACTAAAACACTTCCACCTCATGTCCTATCCGCGTGTGACCGAACAAAAGTCAAATTATTTGGTCACAACTTCACTTTGAAATCGGAACGAGCCAGCTCTGTCCCAGAGGTGTCGGGAAGGGAGCAGGAGGGAAAGTGTGGACAGAAACACGCCACCTCCTTCCCTTCAGCGGGCATCACCTCTGCCTCATGTACGTTTACCCCTCTCAAACCCCTTGTTCCTGCTCCCTCTGAGGAGCTTTGAATTTAACAGGGCGTTTAAAAAGCCGTGGTTTAAGGATGGCTGAAATCTGGCAATTCTCAGAAGGAAAATTCGGTGTGTACGTGTCTCTCTGAAGCGTCAGGTGGCTTAGGGAAATTCTTGGAGGGACATATATATTTCTTGCGCTGTGACTGGCCTTACAGCCACCTCTGAGCTGCCAGAATCCCTGTTGTGCTGTTTCAGCCCTTGGCAGCCCCATGGAACGGGGGAAGAGTTGGCTTTTGCAGGCAGAGGGACTGTCCCTTGCTGCTGATCCCTTTGGGATCCGTTTTCGGGTTTATTAATGAAATGGAAGTGCAGGTATGAAAAACGTTAACTTTCAAGATAGAAGAGAGATTTAGAAGCTACAGAAAGCCCTTGTTTAGTCAGCGATGTAAAAAATACCGTTTGTGTAGCAGTCACAGGTTTGTAAGTATAAACAGGTTTTTGAGTTCCAGTAACTCGGTGAAATGGGTTGGTTTTGCCTGGGAAGTCAGTGTCAGAAGGGAATAATCACTAAAACACCGTTTTCAGTGGCAGGCAGCGCTGCTGAGCACAGCAGCAGCAGCACAGCTGGGACCTGAATTTGTAGCCGCAGTACTTGCCCAGCGCAGCGTGCTGGAGCGGCTCCGGCGGGGGCTCGTAAGGTGGCCCTGCTGCGGAGGGAGCTGCGCGCTGGGACGCCAGCGGAGTTTGGGAAGGTGTTTGCTCACCCTGCTCAGGAGGGGAGCGCTGAGGGGGGCGGGCTGTGTCAGACCTCTCCCTCGTCAGTTCTCTTGATGCTGTGGTTCGGAGCCCGCGGCGGCACTCGGACCGGTTTCCCGCTGGTACGGGCGCCTTTGGGGGAGCGGGTGCGTAGCTCCCTGGGGTTTCTCAAGCTGAAGCACGCCACGAGTGAGGATAACGCGTAAAGGCACGGGAAGGTGAAATGATGTGAAGCTTCGGACAGCGGACGGATCGGTGTCTCCCAGTTTTGTGAGGAAGATCCTCGGTCCGGGCTCGGGAGCCTGGGTTTTGACCCGGGCACTGGCACGCTGCGCCCTGCTTACGCCGGGTTTGCTGCCTGGGTTCTGGCAGGTTTGCAGAGAGGCCGTGCTCTTTTTAGCTTTTGGAGAATAAAACCGAGGAGGTTTCAGCGTGCACTTGTAGCGCTGTGGAAACCCAGTGAATCCTGGTAAACGTTGCTATCGTTACCTTTGCATCTTGTACGCTGTTGTAAAGATATTTTTTCACTTGAATGCAAGCTCATTTCAGTGAACTGTCTGGAGGTGGAGGATGTCAGTCATCCCGGGTCAGGCATTTATCCTGGTTCACCAGGAAAATGCTGCTCTTGTCAGGAGAGTGGCCTGATGATCCAAGTGCATTACTGACAAAGTACTGAAATATTTGAATGTATTTGGAAAGGGCTTGCGTTTCTTAACAGCTGGGTGAGTTAGACGTACACGGTTGCACATGTAGCCCCATTTCAGTGCATAGAGGAGATTGTGGATGAAAGGTCAGGCAGATCGAGCTTGTGTGAGGGGAGTCCCTCTGCTCCTGGCACCAGCCGGGTTTCGAGGGAGGCAGGGTCTGGGAAGTGTCGTTCGCTCTTCCCCTCGTTGAAGCAGGGAATAAAGCAGGAGCCGAAAGCGGCGGCGGGGGCAGCTCAGGCCGCAGCTTTCCCGAGGCAGGGACCGAGCTGTGGACCCCTTGCCAGCTCTTCTCAGAACCTGCCAGCTCGGGAGTTCGGTCCTGCCTCTCCGTTATTCAGGAGCCTAGTGGGAAATAAGAAGTTTTTCATGCTATCTCCTACTATGCATGTTGTAAAAATATTTATCTGGGTTGAAAAATGTGTTGGAATAAGCACTGGAACTCTGCTTCATTAGCTGTAAAAAGAGAGTGTGACATAATAATTTAATTTTAGTAAACCGTCCTGTCGAATGCTTCGTACTCTAGCTAGTTTTTGGTGGAAACCCTGGCAGTTCAGCAAAATTCTAAGTGTGTGCTGTAGATAAAGCACCTCTATTCCAAAAACCTCCGAGCTGGGAGCTGTGACGCTGCGCTGGGAGTTGTTCCCGCTGCGCTCACGAACAGGGCGCGTCGCACGCCGGGTGGGAGCATCGCCAGCCGAGTTAGGAGAAGAGGAGGCAGTTTCGACTCAAAGCCGTCCCGTGTTTCCAAACCAGACCCGCGCCCCGGGCCCGCGCCCCGCGCGCGGTGAAGGGAGCCCTCGAGGGGTTGTGGGTGCTGTGCCGCTTGCGCTGCAGTTCAGCCTCTGCTCCTAACTGCTGGGCTGTGCAGTAGCTTTTAGCAGTCACTGCAGCAAACCGCCAGCATCCGCACCAGTACGTGGAGCTCGCGTTTAACTGGGAGAGTGAGACCCCCCTGCTGCAGTGGTTTGTACTGGGTGAGAACAGGGCGGTCTGCGGGAACAGGAACACGAGTGTTGAACATAGTGGGAAAAGCCATAATTGGTGTTAGCTCCTTGTGGAAGATTCTTAATTAAATAATTAGGTGAGCACAGCCCTACCTGGAGAGGGGGCAGGAAGGGCACGGCGGCCTCTGGACTGAGCGTGAGCTGTGGGTGGCGAAGGGATAGCTTGAGCTCTGACGGATCGGATGCAGCTCCCGTGAGGGGACCCGAAGGAGCGTGGCGGTTACAAACCAGCGTGTCATGGGCTTGCTGGGCTCCACTTGGCCTTTTCGGGAGGATGGACCCTGTTTGGAGCCCTCCAGAAGGACTGGTCCTTCGGCAGTGGCGTTCATGGAAGCTGGTGGTCAGCAGTAGGAGAGGCCGACCGGCTCCGTGCCTGGAGCAGTGTGGGTTCAGGTGGGATGGAAGGGACCGGTGTGCGGCAGTGGGTAACGAGGAGTCTGGAGCGGGCGGAACCTGCCTCTCCCTTCCCCTGCCCAGGGGGGACGTGAGCGGGACCGGGGTGCTGGCTTTGACCGAGTGACGGCCGTGGAAGAAGACGGTTCCTGTGGGAAGGGCTGGAGCGCGCACGAGCAGTCGCTCGTAGAGGCAGAAAGGATGTAACGTGATGTGACGGCCGTGCACCTTATGCCCAAATTGGACCTTTTATGTTTGGAAAGTGAGGTGGGGCTAGTGCACTGATTTTTAGCTTCTGAAAGTTTTCACAATAAGCTTTATTGTGAAATGAATAAAGGCTACGGTAGTGTTGCATCTGTGACAGCCTTCTAGAAGAGCCCGTAGAGGAAGGCACACAACTAGAGATGGGTAAACATGAGGAAAAAAAAAAATAAAGCCAGAATAGCTTTAAGGATAAGCTGTTAAACAACGGAGTCAATTCAGCAGGAGCAGTGCAGGTGCCAGCGCAGTGTAGCTTTTGTAAAGATGGGTCCTGCCAAGGCTTCATTCCTTGGGGAGCTTCCAGAGCACAGCTCTGCCTGGACTTTGGGAAAATGCTCGGCTTAATGCTCATTTTCTGCTCTGATACAGACTGAGAAGAACGTACTCTGAGCTGAAGGTCGGGTGCGTGGCGGAGCTCTCCTTGCTGCCCCGGAGCTCCCTGGACGTGGGAATGCCTCGGTGCTATTCAACGTGCTACTAGTGATCTGGGAAACAGGAGAAAATTAATTTTCTAGGTGCAGTGATGGAAAGGATGATGATGAACAGTGATGGGAGGAGGACAGGTTTTGTTTTGTTTTTTTTTATATACTGCCATGTACGGATGGGCCTGTACAAACTGCCCTTGTGAGCAGCCCTTGCATAGTACTGGCATGCAGAAATTGCGTCGAGGAGCAAAGACGTGAAGAGAGGAAGGCTCTACCCTGGGGAGAAGTCCTTTTGGAAAGAATTTGGGGCTGCTGTAGGAAATCACACTGAATTCTAGCTGCCAGGAGACCCTGTGGCTCTGGAGGAGAGGATTAGCGTTGTGAAGTTAGCACATAGCCTCGGTGAAACTGGTGGGAGAAGAGTCGCTTCCAGTTGTGGTGTTGACGTCTGTAGGAGTGGCCGTGCCGTTGGGGACGGCGCACAGCGAAGCCTCGGGAGCGCTGGGCGAGGAGCTGGTTTCGGTGGGGAGGGTCGAGGTGATGAGCAGAGGCTGTCTGCTGCGTGCAGATGTGTTTAGGAGGAGCTTACAGTCGGCGGTAGGGGTTCTGGCTGGAATTTCAACGTACGTACGCTGTGCCTGAAGGCTGGCACGAGCTCTCTGATCAAAGCGAGGTGCTGACGTTACTGGTTTCTCTTGTGTCGTGGCTGGCTGTCTCTCCTGAAGACATCTGTTAGCCAGAGGAGTTGCTGGGTCCGGGTAAGGGTGCCCGAGTGAAACGGAGGTTTGCCATGTAAGAACCAGAACGGGACGAGGGGCTGGTCCCTGGCATGCCTGAGGCCCAGCTGCTTCCTCCAGTGCTGCTGGTTTCACTGGAGCATCAGGCTGAGCTGTGTGCTGAGGCGGTCAGATGGGCTTTGGGCTGGAGTTTAGAAAATTCCCTCCTCGTCGTCATTTTCACTGGTATTTATTACTGGCAGAAACTCAGAAAGCACAAGATCCTGCAGAGCAGAGATGCTGTAGAGGCTTTTTCTGACCCTTTGCATGGAATAATCATAGAATCACAGAGGGGTTTGGGTGGGGAGGGAGGGTTCAAGGCCACCCAGTCCAACCACCTGCCAGGAGCAGGGACATCTCCAACCACATCAGGTTGCTCAGAGCCCCGGCCAACCTGGTCTGGAATGTTTCCAGGGATGGGGCATCCACCGCCTCTCTGGGCAACCTGGGACAGGGCTCCACCACCCTCAGGGTAAAAAATTCCTTTCTCATATCTAATCTAAACCTGTCCTCTTCCAGTTTAAAACCATGACCCCTTGTCCTGTCACTATAGGCCCTTGTCAAAAGTCCCTCCCCTGTTTTCTTGTAGAGGGGCACTCGTAGTTTCCTGTAGTCCCGTCGGTGGGGACTGGTGTCTCACTGTCCCTTTGCGTGGCAGTCAGCACAGATAGGGTCGGGTCTAGGTACTGAAATACCGGCCCTCCTCTCCTAAGGGTATTTCCCTGGGCTTCATGAGCCGCCGGGTCTGGCCGGCGTTCCCTGGGGGTCTCCCACCTGGTTTTGGTACGTGCTGGGGCAGAGGAGGCCAGGCCGGTTTCAGGATGTTGGCCTCTCCTTGTACCTGACAGCAGGAGTTGAGCTGAGCTCTGCTGCTGCTCTTAGGCAGGGCTTGGCGCGTGCGTGCCCTGCCCGAATCGTCGAAGGGCTGGGCTTGTCCTCCCCTTTATTTCCCTTTCCCAGGGCTCATTTAACTGCTGGTGAGGCAGGTTTCTTTGAATGCTCATGGCAAAACTTACTACAGATAGAGCTCCATCTCCTGCTCGGGGCTTTCGGGTAACCAGTCTCAAATTTAGGGTTCGACTCAATTCGATGGTTTTTGCTCCCAGCCTTTGTGAGAGGGTGTTGGGAGGCGAAAACTTCTCGCCTGGTTCCAGCGCAGGGGCTGTGCTCCACACCGATACGCTCTACGAGGCGGGGCACCCGCTTGGTAGGGGTGTGATCAGCCTGAGCCTGCAGCGGAACAAGTCCCCAGCCTTGCCGTGTCCACCTGATTTTGCTTCTGCCTGCAGAGGGGTGGGTTTAAAAAAGCAAACAAAGAAACCCCCACCCGCACCGGTGAGAAGATGGATCTTCTGTGCCGCTTCTCCCGGCTGGGATGGAAGAGCTCCACTCTTTTCAGAGGAAATTGCGTAATTGGATTCCATTCTTTATCTCACAACCCTCATTTTGGTGTGACATGGGGGTTTTGGGGGGGAGGGGGGGGGAAGACCAAAAAAAAAAAAAAAACAACCCAAAAAAACCACCACAGAACTTGAAATCTCTGCAGTTAGTAGCTCTCAGCACATCTGCTCTGGGTTTCAGGTGGGCAGTGCTGAGTGTCCAGAGCTCTAAAAATGTGTAACCATTTTGATGCTCTGCAGACAAGTATTGAGGAGCCTGAACTTGGGGTTTATTTGTTTGATTTTTTATTTTTTTTTTTCTTTCCCTGGGACTGGAGCGTGGGTACGTGGACTGGTTTCACTGTTGCTTATTTCTGCAGCTTCAACTTGTATTCTCCCTGGGAATAGAAGTTGGATCTGGGGCCTGTCTGCCTCTGCATGCGCGGTCAGGCGAGGGCGGTGGCTGCCCGCAGCAGCCGTTAGCGCTGACGAGGCACGCCCCAGCGCTAACCTGGTGGTTCTGTTTGCAGCGGGACCTCTCCTCTGGCGTGCCTGAATGCGATGCTGCACACGAACTCCCGAGGGGAAGAGGGCATTTTCTACAAGGTGCCGGGGCGCATGGGAGTCTACACCCTGAAGGTGAGTGTCTCGGCTGGGGCGCTCGCTTTGAACTGGGTCCTCAGGTGGCTTTCAGCCACTTAAAAACACGCTGGAGAATCACCCAAGGAGGGACCAGTTCCTCAGGAGCGTGAACTGCGGCATAAACTTCCTCTCCAAATGCAAGCGCGAAGTCTTCGTGCTTGCCAGTGAGCGCCTGGGTGCTGGTGGTGCAAGGGAAGGTGCCGGTTTTAGTCACAGGGGTGTGGTTTGCTGATAGTAATGACTACCCCAGCAATAGCAGGGTGATTAACGTTGTAATGAAATTTTATCCCTACGAGGGGAACTTCCTTTTCATTGATCTCTACTCATATCTAGAAGTGAAAAATTACCTTGTCCTCACTCTGGCAATAGTTGGCAGGGAACACTTGTAGGGGAAGAGTGTGGATTCCTCGATTTATCTGATCAGCACCTTTAAAAAGAAGTTTTATTCGAAACCTCTTTCCCAGTTGAACTACTAGAGGGAAGCCAGCGCACACTGGTTTTGATTGTCTGTAAATTTGAATCTGAAGACTGCTGTGAGATAGGATTCCTTCCCTACACGCAGACCTCTCCAGTGCAACCTCTCTTCTGGTAGCTTCTGGCGTTTGCGTTGTGTGTAACGTGGTATTGTCCATGGTTTGCAAGGCTGTGTCCCGGGTGAGCTTTGGGGGGCTGATTTTTGTTTGTTTGTTTGTTTGGGTTTTTTTGTTCCCCCACCCTCTTCCCATCAACTTTCCTTTATAAGCTTTGTGTCATCCCTCAGCTCCCCACCCCCAGTATCCCAAATCCTCGTTTTCCTCCATTTCCCCATCACATTACTTACAAAGTTCACGCTGGCCCTCTCCAGGGCTCTCTGGTGGGTCCTGGTGGCCCATCAGCAAGTGACTGGAGCCTCTTGGTCTTTGGTGTGTATCTGGTACCCCTGCTTATCCCGTTTGTGTCTCTGTATATTTTTTTACTGCTTACTTTCAAAATGATAAAAAATAAAACAGAAAAATCAGAAGAGAAAGAACAAGCGAGGCGCGCACACATTGTGCGTCTTTGTCCTGAGCTTTTTCACTTCTGGATGCCCTTGTTTCTCTCTTGGATTCCTCGGAGATGGGAGTGCTGGGGGTCTGTGCCCCAGGAGGGACGCGCAGCGGCTGCAGTGCTCCCTCGTCGCCCTCCTTCGCCTGTGCCTGCTCTCGGTGCAGCACGTGGGGTCCTGTCCTGAGGCACGGCAGCAACCGCGCAGCCCCTGCTCGCGCTGAGGTTGGCCTTGGTCCCAGCAAGCGCCAGCCGTGCCCGGTGGCTGCACGGCGCGTTACCTGGAAATCCAGTACGTTGGTTTGTTGAATTTTTCCACACTGTGCAGTGGACTTGCTGTTCACCAGCAGCCTGGAAGATTCTGGTCTGGAGGAACGTTTTTAACGTGCTATTTGGAGAAGTCTGCCTAGTTCATCTCTTGCACGGATACTAAACCCAGTGCACGCCATCTTGCCAGGTCTCTTTGTAGGACTGATAGCTGAGACACCAAATTTTATTTGATTTCTGAGCGTGGATCGCTAAAAGGAAGAAGTTCACTTATTGAAAGAGCAACAAGTAGAGTGTGGAGAAGGTTGTTCTGCAGTTGAGAGTTCATTTCTGGTTTGAAAGAGCTTCAGTAGGGTGAGCTGCAGGAGTTGATGTTAATGGAGATCCTGTACTGGTGTCCCGCATGGAAACTTTGAGAGAACACAGGATCCGAGTGTGGACTGGACACTGTATCAGAAGATACTGGTGAAAACCTTTCGCTGGTGAGAAGAGGTGCAGCTGGAAGGAGAGCCGCTGACGTTGCGCAGGCTTTGTCCGCGAATGGGGCAGCTGTCTGCAGAAGCGAGGGCAGGTTGGAATCGCAGGGGGGTGGTGGGAAGGGACCTCTGGAGATCATCTGGTCCAACCCACCGTTTAGTGCAGGGTCAGCGGGAGTGCGTAGCTCAGGGCTGTGCCCAGTCACGGGCTACATTTGAGGTCCTACAAGGATGGAGACCCTCCCAGCTTCTCTGGGAACCTGTTCCGGTGTTTCATCGTTCTTGCAGTAAGGAAGTTTTTCCTTAGGTGGAAGTGGAATTTCTGTGTTTCAGTTTGTGCCCGTTGCCGCTCACCCTTTGTCTGGGCACGCTGAGTCTGGCTCTGTCGTCTTTACCCGCTCCCACCAGAAATGCCAGGTCGGGACAAGCCAAGAAGTCCAGGTTTTCTAGCTGGTCGTGAGTTCCTCCTTCCCTGGCAGGAGGTGAGGGTGTCCGGTGCCGAGGCTTCCTCTCCTGTCGACAGAAGACTTTGAAAGAGACCTCCTGAAAAAACGGAACTGGATGTGTAATTGCTGTGTCTCAGGTGACCACGGTATCTTTCCAAAGGCTGAGCTGTGAAGGAGGAGTGGTGGAGTGTCGGCATTAGGAATACGCAAGCTTAGTCTTTGTTGACTTTGGTGACACTTGGTGTAGATAAAGATTTTGTTTGTTTGTTTGTTTTCTTTTTCTCCCCTGCTTTTGGTGGTGTATTCTCTTCCACTGTGATTTAAAAGTAATTTTATTTCTGAAGCGCAGGATGAAAATACAGTTGAAGATCTGAACCTATTAGTTGGCCTTGCTGGTGGAAGAAATCTGGAATTAATTAAATTGGTAACACTTGTGTCGCCTTAAGGACTTTTTGGCCTTATTTGTGGAAATTAGTTGTAGCTCTAATTTCAGAGAAAGCACAAGAAATCAATTCCGTAACTGGAGAGAGAGGTGTTGGGATTTACTTTTTCCAGTGGGTGTTAACAGAGGGGTTTTTGCCATCTGGTGCGCACAGACCCATTTGTCTGTCCAGGACTTACCACTGCTGCCCCTGTGCCTTGCTCAGCAGACACTAAAGTTTCAGTTCTGTTGCTAACGAGGAATTTGGGACAACAGCATCATGTCAGGTGCGTTGTGTGACGGGCGAGGTGATGGGATGGGAGCGGAGGAGCGGGGACGAGCTGGGGCCGCTGTCCTGCCCTGGGCTCTGCGCCTCCGCAAGGAGCCCGAGCTGCCGGGCTGGGTGGGCAGCCAGGCCCTGGGCAGGAGCACTCTGCGGTCGCTCATTAGCACCATTCCCACGTAGGTGAAAACCTGAATCCGGCGGGATAATCACTAGAGGGCAGCCTGGGTTTAGGTGTGGACAGGGCGAAACCGCTGGCGGTTCTCTCCGCTGACAAGGATCCATCTAAAACTGCGTAGGTGAGGGCGGGGAGCCCGCCGCCACGGCCTTCGCTGCGCAGAAACAGCTGCCAGCTTTTGGCAAGGACCTGTCCCAGCAGGCCGGGACCTGCTGGGCACCTGGCTGGGAAAATAACGTTCCCTGGGATGGTGGGACACCGAGCCATCAAACCGTTGTTCTGCTGGGAAGTTCCAAAATTGGCTTTTCTCTTAAAGTGGGGGTGTGTTGGAGTTAGTGGTTACGGATGGAGAAGTTCAGGAAGAGCACACCTGCAAAGTGCTGGCCGGGGCGGTGTAAAAGGTGTGCCAGCTGGGATCGCATTGAGTCACAGAACCACAGAGGGGTTTGGGTGGGGAGGGAGCGTTAAAGCCCACCCAGTCCAACCCCCCTGCCAGGAGCAGGGACATCTCCAACCAGATCAGGTTGCTCAGAGCCCCGGCCAACCTGGCCTGGAATGTTTCCAGGGATGGGGCATCCACCACCTCTCTGGGCAACCTGGGACAGGGCTCCACCACCCTCAGTGTGAAACGTTTCTTCCTTATATCTAATCCGAATCTATAGCCGTACTTTCCGTGGGCTCACAGCAGGGAGGGGCTGAGCAGTTCTGACATTGCTCTGAAGCATAAAAAAATCCACGGTCAGTGCTTGGTAAATAAAGCCGCTGCTTTCGAGAGTTTTGTTAACCGGGCGAGTGTTTTGTGGAGTGGGTAACCCTGTTCCTCCGCTTTGCAGAAGGATGTTCCGGACGGGCTGAAGGAGCTGTCGGACGGCTCGGAGGAGAGCAGCGACGCCCAGTCCGACTCTCAGAGCTCCGAGAACAGCAGCAGCAGCAGCGACGGCTGCAGGAACAAAGATGGGAAGAAAAGCAGATGGAAAAGGAAAGGTAATTTTCCTTTTCAGGAGCGCTGATTTTAACGTGGTCTGTGTCCGTGAAGGACTTGAGGGTTTTTATCCGTCACATCTGTTGCGTTATAAAGGCAGGCTTTTACAGTTAACAGCCTAAAATCCGCCGGTACCGTTGGTGCTCGTGGACTGACGCAGGCGTTGATTGACTGTCGTGGCCCCGAAGGGGAGAAGGTGCTGCGTTCGCTGTGTTTGAGCCCTGACACAGGTCACAGAGCAGCACGCTGTGCTTCGCGCCTGGGAGCAGTGCATCTCTTTCTGCCAGGTTTTCCCTGCCATCCGCCTGCTTTCCCAAGAAGATTGCGCCTTTTACTTCTGGCTGCTTGGTGCTTTTGGGGGCCGTGCTGCCTAGGAGCGAGCGCAGGATCTCTGAGGTGAAGCCTGACGTGAACCGCTGGGTCCCGTGGGGTTTGGACTTGAGCCACTGTGCTCTCTTCTGGCCTGGTCTGGGCGCCTTGCCCTCACAAGGCAGGCGGTATTTAGGTGTTTGATACCGCTGAATATTAAATATTAAATCGTTTACAACCTCAGTGATACACTGAAGTGCTGTTTCCAAAGGAAGCAATTCCTGGAGCCCGGTTCCAGAGCAGCACAGCCGTGCGCCTGCCAGCAGCGCTCCACGCGCGGGTGCAGCCACTCCCACGGCGCTGGGACACGGGGGATGGAGCAGGACCTGTGAGGAGCCCCGCCAGAGAACTAGTGCGGGGCTTTGCGACGACGGAGCCGGGGCTCGCGGGCCGTCTTGCTTACCCTTGTTTCCTCTCCTGACTCTTCCAGTCGTATTGCATCGTTACTGAGATCCGGAGCTGGAAGTGCCCGTACGCTGCCAAACACACGTTCCGTGAATGGTGTCTGTCCTCTCTTTTATTTTGTCTTCTAACAACTCTTAACATGTTTTGCTTATTCCTTTCCATCATTTTCTGTAAGCCTTTGCTTTTTTGGCTGTTGGTGGGCCTTGAGTTGCTGCTTTCAGCTGCGGACACTCCGGGGTCGTTTTCCCGAGCAGCAGTAGCTGTTTGAGTTGTTCTCCCCTTTGGTCATTACGTTGCTGAGTTCCACCTCCTGTTTTCCTGCCCTTGCTGAGGTATCGTGAGGCCCTTGTGCGGTTCTTTCTTTGCCGTCAGGTTTCATCTCTTGTTACGCAGAACAGGCCGTGTCCCACCGCGGATCACGTTGGACGGCGTGGGTGGCGGCCTGCTTCCTTGGGCGCCCCACGGGCCGCCGCGCCGCGGGGAAACCTGCCTGGGTCTGCCTCCTCCTAACTTAGTCAGCTACTAATCTGCAGGACTTAAAGACCTGCAGGGCTTAAAATAGTTTCTTCTACTCCGTTCCTACACCAGACAAGTTTATTTTTAACTCCTGAGTCGTTGGATAGGTGTAACCACTTTCTCTAGGGTCTGTCGTGGCTTATTTAAATGTCTGTGCCACTGCACGTGTTGTACCCTTTCCGATGCTCCTTTTAATTTCTTTTTAGCTTGTTTCTGTGTTTCAGTGTGGTTCTGCTTTTTATGGAGTTGAGTATTGCTGTGACAGGGCCTATGACCTTTTTAGAAATTTCCTTGTAGATGTAAATGTTTTCTGCATTTAAGAAGGCAAAAAGCAAAACCCTAAAACCAGAACTGCTTAGTTCAGCTAGAAATCAGAAGCTTCATGTGAGAATAAAATTTTCTGGCCTGTATTGCACACAAGAAAGTTCAAAGGCATAAGGAAGTTGCCTGGTATTTTAATCTGTGAAAGGTTTTGCTATGAGGGGGCTGGGTTTTTAAGCAGTTTGGGGAAGACTGAAGCGAGAAGTACGTTGTACTGTTACGTTAGGAGAGGAGGTGAGCAACCTTGTGCTTTTACACGGGGTTGGAGGACAGTGTGACACTGTCCTGGTGAAATCTGCGCTCGTGGGTTCTGGCGTGACCTCCGCTCGTGTGTGAATGTTGAGATTTTGCGTTGTGGTGGGGAAGATACAAACGTGTACTTACCCTTGTTAGCATAAATCCCAGCGAAACGAGCTGCCCTCCTCTGAAGTAGCTCTCTTCGGTCTCTCAGCCTGTGGGTGGCCGGTTTTGCACTACACACACGCAGGGCTTGGATTTCGGCTTGGGCTGAATTTCACCAAGGAAAGGTTTAGTCCCACCAGTTCTGGGCAGCCCTCCTGTTGCGGGTCAGAGCCTGGCTGGCCTGGGATGAGCCCGCTCCGGCGGGAAGGAGGGTCTGTGGAGGGGGGCGGGAGCACCCACTCCATCCAGCACCCCGGCAGTGCCCCCAGAGACATGGAGGGTGGCTCAGTTGCAGAAACGTGTGCTGTTGGCACTTTATTTCCTGACAGGCTTTCTCTCATGGCAAAATAAGAAAATGGACTTGTGCAGCGCGGCTGTGGGTCGTCCCTCCGCACGGGACAGTCGCCCACGCCAGCACGCTTGCCCCGTGCAGCGCCGGTTGGTGCTGCTGTGTCAGTGATGCACCGGGGAAGGGAGCGACCGCACCGGGGCTTTCCCCCCCCGCCTTTTGCTGTGCTAGCCATTTCTTGCCTCTTTGTTTTGCAGCAGATATTTCCTTTCTCTGTTATTCTGCGTTTCCTCTTTCTCGTCTTGCCGCTGTCGGCTGTGGCGGTGAGGCTGGAGAGCGGCGGTGCTGTGCCTGCCCCAGGTGCCAGCACTGCCAGGGTCTTGGGGATTTGGGGATCCTGGGGATGCCCGCAGCGCAGGACACCTGCACGTATCCAAGGAGTAAGCAGTCTCGGGTTTTTTTCAGCTAGAGAATTTAGGCTTGCTGCCGCTCAAATGCCCGTGAAGCTCTGCGTCTGACAAGCATCTTCCCAAAAGCAAAGATGCCCCAGAAGAGGCAATAGGAGTGTCTTCTCAATCTCCTTTTTTGTGTTTTTCCTGCAATGGAGCTTTGCTTTGGAGATTTCAAATGGAAGCATAAAAGCTAGTCAGGGATGTCCCTGCTTCTTGCAGGGGGGTTGGACTAGATGACCTTTGAAGGTCCCTTCCAACTCTAGCCATTCTATGATTCTATGATTCTATGATTCTATGAACTGGGCATGTTCGGTGCACTGTAATAAAGAAATACATCGGGGTCTGAGGGCCGTTTGGAGTGAGTGGGATCCTGGCCGCCGGCTGTGGGAGCCTCGGTGGGCGTTACAGTCCACGCCTTGCATGAGGGATTTTAGAAATACGTAATGAAGGACGTAAGCAAGAGAGTTCTTTGCAAAAAATATCTTTTAAAGAAAAGAAAGGATACATTAACCTTCCAAAAACCTCCCAATTTCCGGTGCTGATCTCCCTCCCAGGGTGTGATGCAGGAGGGGAGGTGCGGGCAGGAGTTAACGGCTGCTGCGGGGAAATGGTCAGGTCCTGCGGGACACTTAATGGCAAGAGATGTAAATGAACATCTGGATCGATTCCTCCTCTGTTCTTAAACTGTAGCTTTTAGAGCTGATTCCATCCAAACTGAAATGAGGAGCTGGAGGGGTGACAAAGCTCGTGAGGTCCCTGCTTTTCGCAGCAGTGCGTGGCTGGGGAGGGAGCAGAGGCACTGTAGCCGCCCGGGGGGGCGAAAGGCTGCGGCGGGGCCTCGTGCTGTGGTGGACGTGTGCGAAGAGACACGAGGGGATGTGGCTGTCCAGCTGCAGGAGGAACAGTTCTGCAGCTTGCTGCTTGCAGCCATGCAAACCACGCGATGCCAGGGCATAAACCTGCAGCAACTTGGGCTCTGCTAGTTCTAGGTCTTATTGCTTAATTTTGCTGATAGCTCTGTCTCCTGGCACTGAGATGCCTGGTTTATCTCCCCAGCTCCGTTTCTTGGCTGTGCCATAACTTTGCATGGAAATTAAATGATGCAAAGCTGTTTCATGAGGAAAAGTAAGGTACTCTGGTAAATGGTTCAAAAAACATTTGCATGAAACGTTTAAAAATTGTAGTATTTGTAAGGCCACATGCTGTAACATATATTTTAGAGATATTTTAGAGAGAGTACTTTTCACGAAGTGGAACCCACACTTGTATCAGTTTGAGTTTCTCAAAGCGCAGACCAGCTCTACTCAGAGAACTGATGCTCTCGGAGACCTGGGTAAGAGCTGTGCCACGAAGTCCACAAGTAAGAAAATGTACTTTCATTTTTAGTACTTCATTTACTTTCTGCATCTGAAAAGATTCTTTTGACTTCCTCCAGCAAAACCTGATGTTTCATGGTCTTGCTCGCGTAAAAACTAACTTGCATTTAACGTCCAAGGAGTGGCTGTGAAAAGCATAGTGGAAGTAGAAAGTGCAAAGGGCTCCAGCTCTCTGCCGGCCGCGGTTGGCTCCGAGGTCTGCAGTCGGCACGGTTTGCGAGGGGAGGGGACTGAACCGGCGCCCGGCGGAGCTCCTGGCGATGGCAGTGCTGACCTGGGCGACGAGGAGCCGTGGCGCTGGTGCTGGCACCTCTCCTCGGTGCCTCCGTGGGTTTTACTGCTCTGTCCTTCTACAAGGGCAGGAGAGTTTCTCCATCGACACAGGTTTTATTTTCAGTCGGTGTGTTTGTTTGCTCTGCTTTAACCAGAAAAGCATGAAATTCCAATTAGAAAGATTCCTTCGGCGTTGAGCTGCGTAGCATCAGCTCTGGAATGCAGCACTCCTACACGGCCGCTTCCTGGCCGGTCTGTGCCTGCGTGGAACACACAAAAGCCTCCTTCCTCATGGAAAAAAAAACCCTAGTCACTCAACCCGAGAGCAGCCCAGATTGAACCAGGGCTGTGGCACCGCGTGGCTGCTGCCCGTGCTTCCACCTGTGTGACGTTTGAGATCGGGCTGGCAGTGTCCGCCCGCCCTTCGGAACGCAGCCGGTCCCAAGAGTCTCGGTGGGAAGCAGCGCTAGGACAGGGTGCAGCTGCTTTTTTTTTTTTCCTCAAGGATTAGGGAGGATAGTTTTTATTGGGAGAATCCAGAATTCTGAGAAAAATCAGTGGAGTGCATGCAAACGGGGGTAGACAGCGAGCGGATGAGCTGGGTGCATAGTATTTTGCTCGGAGGCTTTGAGCGGAGCTCCTTGAGGCGGCCGCGCAGCTTACTTACCGTGACATTATTTTCGCTCATATACATATGAAACAGGAAGCGCGTTCCGATAACATCAACAGCCACTTCCTTATATGTTCAAAAATAAAGCGCTCTGACAGCCGCGCTGACACTTTGATTTCAGAAAGGCCAGGGCCCTGTGCGTCTGCAGCCCCACACGGGCGTTCCGCGGGACCAATCGGGGCACGGGCTCAGAAGTTTGAAAACAAGCCCCATGCCCTACTGCCTGCACATCCGCGCGCGAGGCGGGAGGAAGCCGGGAGCGGCACTGACTGCGGAGCTGAAGCAGCAGCGGCGATGTTCACGGAGCAGCTCTGTACGGTTCCCCTGGAAGGTAAGATGCGGCTGTTGCAGCAGCGTTTGGGGATGAGGGGGTGTGTTCCCGGCTGGGCCCTCGGTGCCGATCAGGGGTGAGACAGACACCTCTTCTTCGGCCTCGGAGCAGCCACTCAGCTGTCATCTTCAGAGTTTGAAGATAAAAACCAAGCATTTTTGGATACTGTACTTCTAAAAGGATGCTGGCAAGACTTCTTGGGTTCTGTGTTCTTTTAAATCATCCTGAAACTTGAAGTGTAAATGCCGCAGCTCCCAACGCTTTTCTCACCGTGTCACTACTGTTTCTGTAGGACAGCGCGCAGGCGGTTGTTGTAACTGCGTGAGGTGCAGTGGCTCGTGTCGCTGTCTGCGGGCACCTCGTCTGTACGCCCTGGGCTGGCTCTGAGCTCAGGGTTACTGACGTGGTCTGGCCTTACGGTGTCTGGAAATAACGTAAGCACAGCTTAGTCTTCTTTCCACGGTCAGCTGCGGTTTCGGTTGACTGGAGTGGAACCACCACCAGTGCCCGCACCTGGCTGTGCAAGCTGGTGCGAATAAATCAAAGGCGCTTGGTTCCAGTATGGAGCTGCCCCGGCTTTCCTAGCCCCTGACAATGGAAACGGCTGTCAAACTTGGGTTTTCCTGTGATTTCTGCCGTGTCCCTGCTGCGCCCTTTCTACTCAGAGTCATCCTGAAAGAGAAGGGGCTTGTTTAGCTGCTATAGCTGACACCTTCCGTGAGAGCCTTTGAGTAACAGATCTCTCCTCCAGCGAAACCCAACCTGAGGTTGCTGTATTCAAAAGGAGAAAAAAATCATATAGAGAAGTGAACTTCAAGGGAAAAGGAGGAAACAAAGTGGGCAAGCTTATGGGTAATCCTTCTCCATTAGCCAACGACCAGCTGGTCGTGCGTTTTTGTACAACGGACGTGGGCTGGTGGGTCCCTCGTGGCTCCCAGACCTTGGTTTGACCAGATTAGTGTTCAAAGCGAAAAGTAACTAGATTTGGTCAAATGGCATTTATTGGAAATGAATTAGGAGATTTTGGTGAGGTTAAAATAGGATATCGCCATAAACTCTCTGAAATAGGACAGCGAAGGAGAGTATCTGGAGTAATTAAACTTCTATACTGTGTTCCCTGCCAGTGGCCCATACTTGGGAAAACGGGAATAAGGAATAAAGCCCTCTGCTGTACCCGGAATCTTGTGCATTATCTCGGAAAGCCTCGGCAGTCCGGGCACACAGACACACCGCTGGCAGCTGAAGGCCGTGGCCCGCCCTTGCCGTGAGGCTGTGCTGCGGGGATGGCTCCCAGCTTCCTCGGGGACGCCCGCGGCCCGGCCACGGCGCTGCCTTCAGAAACCGCTTTGCTGCCGCGCGCCCGTAACAGCTGCCGAAAAAGAATTTTAAGAAGAATTCTGTTTGGGTTATGTCATTTTGTTTCTTCCTGCTAAAGACTTGGTGGAAATATCAGCGTTTCTAAAGACAGCCAGTTCCTGCCTGTGCTCGTGACTCAGGAGGAAGCTGCTTCCCGAGTATCACACTATGCAGTTTGCCAAGGAGCCTGCAGACACAACGCCAAAAATGTTTCATTTTCCTTAATTTAGGTTAGTGTATTTACGCGAGTATATCGTAGGATCCAGATTTTCAGTGTTTCTCATAATGGGCTGTACAGGCTCTAAGGGCTTACTCTGCAGCAGTTAAGTGGTATTTCCATTAGACTTTGCAGCAAGCACCATCATCTTTTTTTGTTTTTTCTTCTTTTTTTTTCTTTTTTTTATCTTGCATGAGCAACAGTCATCAGCGGTGGTCACAGGCCCTTACACATGACTCTGCCTCTGGTAGATGTTTTGGACATGTAGGAAAATGGGTTATAAACTTAATCTACAGTAGAAGATTTTTTGCGTGAATTCCCACGTGTGAATTTTCCTCAGAAGGTAAAAGCCCCGAGGCTTACTGAAGAAATGACAGATTGGTTTTCTGCAGGGCACCTTCAGTCTGTGCTTCTACAGTCCTTTCCCAGCCCTTCAGCAGACTCTCAGCTTACGGTCCTGGCCTTCCTAAGCTGCATCCAGTGTTCCCTCGCTGCAGAGCTCGTCCTGGGAGAGCGCTCATCCGTGAGAAGAGCCAGCCAGAAGCTGCAGTTCCCGGTCTGTTATTTGGAGTCGGTGGCATGAACAGGAGAAGCCTTGGGCGTCGCTCCTGCCCTGTCCCCGACCGATGTGGGGCGGACAGCCGCTTTGGGGTGGTTACTCCCATCAGCACAGAACTTTGAAGGTTCTGCGTGGCCCCACGTATTTCCGCTGTTTGCCCCGAGAGGTGCGTTTGGGAGGGCGGTGTCAGCCCGGTGGCTCCGTTGGGCTCTGCGGGAGCTGCGCAGGGCGCGTGGCCCCCCTGCCCTTGGGGTCACCCACTTGCGCTGGAGGCGTGATGGGCTGGAAGGGTTCAGCCACAGAGCTGGAGTTTGAGGGCAAAGAGGAATTGAGAGCTGGTACGTGTGGCTGCAGCTGCGGAGGGCAGCAGGGGAGCGGTGAGACTGCTGCTGTTTCAGTCCCGAGCTTTGCTGCCCTAAAGCTTTCCATTGCCTTCAGCAGGTTTCTCAGGTGCTTCTCTGAGCTGGAGCCTTAGGAAAATCCAGTATATGCGTGTTTGGTAAGAGTCACCGAGCATAGCTCTATTGTCCCATTAAATTCAGAGTTTCCAGCTCCATTGCATTATAATTAGAAATATTTTTACTGCCGAGCCTGACAGCAGACTCCACAGTGCGGGATGGGGCAGGAACGTGTCCAAGCGTTTCTCTGTGCTCAGCAGGTCTCCAGCACGTAGATGAACACTGACGGGCTCTGAGGGCAGCCTGCTCCCCTGAGGAGCCCCGAGGCGATGGAAATGCTCCTCTCCAAAGCAGCAGGCTCCGCTCGGCGACAGCCTGAGGACATGCAGGAGCTGGTTGTACAAGCTTTTGCCCGGAGCAGGGACGGTTCTGCTGTGCAGTGCGCAGAGAACAGGCTCACGTAGGGAGTGACAGAACAAGAGGAAAGAGCCTCAGGTTGCCCAGGGGAGGTTTAGGTGGGATATTGGGAAACGTTTCTTCACCAAAGGGTTGTCGAGCACTGGAACAGGCTGCCCAGGGAGGTGGTGGAGTCCCCGTCCCTGAAGGTGTTTGAAAGGGGTGTAGATGTGGTGCTCAGGGACGTGGTTTAGTGGAGGACTTGGCAGTGCTGGGTTAACAGTTGGACTTGATCTTAAAGGTCTTTTCCAACCTAAATGACTCCATGTCTATGTCCCACCTCCTGTCACCAGCAGTACGTGGGTACCCAAAGCAACGCGTGTGCAGCCCTGTCTGAGGGCAGGGGCTGCTTTCTGCAAGAGCTTTCTCATCTGCGTATTTTTTTTACCTTCACCGCTTCAGCTTCTCTGACTTGCCTTTGAGATTTCTGCAACTCGTTCTGTCATTCCATGTCAAAGAAAATCTCAGCAGCTTTGCCTCTCAGCTTCACATACTGTGTCATGTTCAATTTTTACCCGCAAAAATGTGTGCCGGGTGCCTTTGCTCTCTAGAAGAAAGGTCATCTGTGACCTCTTGCTTCTCTAAGCTTTGTGTCGTAGGAGAAAGGGAGCACAAACTTGAAAATACAAACTGTTCTTCACAAGAAGCCACGTGGAGAAGACAAGAGGCAGTGGGTACAAGTTGTGCTGGGAGAGGTTTCATCTTGACATCAGACATTTTTTACAGTAAGAGCAGTCATTCACTGGAACAACCTCCCCGGGGACGTGGTGGAGTCCCCGTTGTTGGAGATTTTCAAGATGCAATTGGACAAGATGGTAGATCATCTCATCTGGGCTGCCTTTCCCATGGGTGGTTGAACTGGATGATCTTTCAAGAAACACCCTGCCAACCTGGGTCTTTCTGTGGATCTCTGGAAAGCGGACGGGGAGCTAGACATCTGCATATGACAGACGCACGCTTCGCTGTCAGGTCATCGGAAGGGCTCGGAGACCACTCACTGTGAAGACGCAGCAGGAATTCCTACTGGGAGAGTGATGGGCTGAAGGGCTCCTGGCCTCCCAGCCCATGATCCCTGCGTGGTTGGCACCTCGGTGCTGGTCCTGCCAGCTGAGGACTCGCTTCGTTCTTCAAAGCAAAATGCACCTTCAGGAGGTGTTAGATCTCCTTGCATGTGAAGCCATTTCTGAATTTCTTGTTTCACCAGCATGACGAGATCCTCCTTTAACCTCTCTACATCTCTTTTTCCTTATTCCCTTTAATCTTAAACTGGTTCTGTATTGAATCAGTACTGGGGTTTTTGAACTGTGTGCCGTGATACTGAGATTGTATCTTTTATGTCTGCATGCAGAAGCCTTGCTAGGATGGGTTGGGTGTTTTCTGGATCCTCAGGACTGACAGTCTTGGCAGCTCAAGGTCTTGGGAATGAAGACTCAAGCTTGGTGTGCTCAAGAACGGCAATAGCGAGTCCCATTGCAGGCCTGCGTAGCCTGGTAGTCTGCTCCAGCGTTGGTCAACAGCAGTAACCCAGAGAGAGTGTGCAAGAGGAGCACAAGAACACGACAAGCGTGGGTTCACGTCAGCGGTCGGTCTGTGGCTCGGGGACTTGGAGCGCAGAGGCTGTCTTGCACTCGGTGCCCATCCGTGGGTTGGTCCAGTCCCTCTTGGAGCTGCTGCACGGTTTTACCATTTGCGTTGCCCTGCCGCGAGGATTTCCTCTGCTTGACGTGCTGTGCGAAGAAGTATCTCCTTTTGCTTCCTCTGCTTCTTAAACCCTAGCATTGTCTAAATTCACATTATACCCCCCAGCTTTTTTATTTGAGTGTGAACCATTGCTGTGTTGGCTTTACCATGTCATTCAGGGTTTTAGACTCTCAACGTATCGCTTGTCAGTTCTCTCCTCCAAGGTGAGTGACCCTTCTTGTTCCTGATGTAAGGGCCCTTCCGTCCTTGGTGGGCTTTTCTAGCTCACCTGGGTGTACTTAGAGCCGGTATGAAAATTGCACAGTCCCCAAGCAGTAGGAACGTGTATGTTTTGGTGGTGTTCTGTATTTCTCCCCTGTCGCTCTGCTTGCTTTGACCCCTGTTGACCTGAGCCCTTTGTACAAGTGTTTATTACAATATGAAGACAACGTTCCTCTGTGGTCGTTGGTCATTGTCCCCTCTCCTGCAAGCTGTCCATCAGCCCATGGGTTTTTCTCTCAATAACTCAATATCCTCAGCAAACTTTGCCGCTTCCCTGTTTGCGTATTTTCCACACAATTTGTGAATGTGAGACTTGCGTGTCTCGACAACCTCCTGATGTTCTTTGCTGTCAGCTGGGCCTGGTGCCATTCAGCCAGGCAGGCTGACCGCGACGTCTTCAGGCTCTGCTGCTCTGCTTCCTTCTTTCACTATTGCAGAAACCTTTTAAAAAAAAAAAAAAAATAAATAAATTCTCAGGTTGGTCTTTCAAGGAGAAGAGCAGTCTCACGCGATAGTTGCGTGTGCCCGCGAAAGCCCCGTTGGCGGAGCAGTCGCAGTGCCTTGTGCTGGGGGCAGAGCCTGTCGCCCTGTGAGAGCTGTGTGCGTACGCGGGCCGCGGTGAATTTTGGGCAGCTGAGGGTGTTTGTGTTTCAGCTCGGCTTTGCAGCTGGGAAGCGCGCAGCCACGCGCACGTCAAGCTCCAGTGGCAGCACCAGCTCCATGCAAATTGTGTGTCTAATGGGACGTGGCCACGGCACGGTGTGTGGCATGAGCACACTGGATTTGGTTGGATTTCCTGTCCACCCGTCTATAAAACGTATATGTCTGTATACACACACACGATTAACTGCCAGGGTGTGAGGAGCCTTCATAACCATGGATGGGTCCTGGGCAGCGTTTGCCCCAAGTGACCGAAAACATCCAATAGCGGATAAAAATGTTTGGAGCCTTGCTGAAATTGGGTTTTAAGAGGAACTGGCGTTTCCCCTGCACTTTGAGTTTCACAAAGAGTTTGCCACACAACTGCCTCGTTGTATCTGCAGCACCAGTAGTGGCAAAGTTCTAACTGGGGGTGATTGCTGCCAGCCTGTGGCCCTCTTCAGCTGGGCAGGACTCAGCAATACGTAATACATTTTTAATTTTAATTGCTTCCTTCGTTGCTGCTCTGGAAGACCTGTCCTATTCCGTGTTTCCGATGAGCGATGCAATTACCTGTGAGTTACCGATGGTTTAGTGAATGTCTCTGTCAGGATCTGCACTTTTCAGCTGCGCTTTCTTGGCAACGTTTTCCTTACCAGTCAGATCTGCTTGTGTTTTCATCGCTCGTGGGAAATCAATCTTTTAAATGAAGCCCATGTATTAATTAGTGCTTCAGACTGTCTCTGTCCTTACTGACAGCAACACGGCCCTGTGCCCTCAGCACTTTGCCATCTCCTGCTTCAGTAGTTCCTTCTTCCCCTCGAAACATGGCTGACAGGAATTTCTTAATTTTTGGAAGCGTTAAGGCTTTTGCCGATGCTCCCATAGGGCTGCGTGAGCCGATGTCTTTAAGACTTTGCAGGTTTTTTTCCGTATGTGACAGACAGAGGCACGAGGCGTGCCCGCTGCTAGCCGCGTCGATTCAGAAGCGGCCGGCAGCGCAGAGCAACCAGGGCTCGGTGCGCGCGAAGCAGGCGGCTGCGTGTGCGGAGGATGCTTCCCCTGCCGCTCCCCTCTGGGCCCGCGCGCGTCCCAGCAGTGCTGCTGCGGGCCGGGGGGCGCGGGGGGACCTGCCGTTCCTTCTGCGGGCAGCGTTCTGCGCGGTGCCCCTGGGAGGCAGCGGAGGGGGAGAGCCTGTCGCTAAGGCTGCCCGGCGATGGTCTCTTACAGACCTTGTTCACTTGCCAAACTTCAGTCTTCAGGCTTGGTTGTCTGTCTGGAGAAGGGGGAGTGTCTCCAACATCAGCAGGATCTCTTCCACTGCTGCTGAGAATAAAGTGTGGGGAAATTGATTTTTTTTTTTTTTTTTGTCCACATAAAAGCCTTATTTTGCCAGTGCAATACACTGCCATGGCAGTGCCTCAGCCCAGGACTTGAAATCTAACTGCGTAGTTTCTTGCTGAAAAAAAAAAAAAAGATCAACAACTTTTTTTGTTTCCACGACATCGCGCCTGCTTTTCTGAGCCGCTGGGTTTGGCCGGTTTGCAGCGGCGGGCGAGGGCACAGGTCACAACAACAGGAACAGGGAGCGCGGGCCTGGGGTCGACGGAGAGGCAAGTTTTTTCAGCGCTGTTCGTTTTTCAGCAGAACTGTGAGTATCTCCGCTTGGCTGTCTCTGGTTTCGGTTCAGAGTTGCGGAATCCATTGTCGAAATGCAGGAGTTGCTTTTTTGGCCGGCCCCGCTGCAGCAGCCTGGGACGGCTGCGGAGGCTCTGCTCAGCCGCCGCTCCCGCCGCCGCCGGGCCCGCTGCGCACCGGGGTCGCAGCTGACAAGATCTAACGTTGCTCGGCTATTTTTAATGCACGTTTGCAAATAAATGAAAAGTACTTTGGGGTGGGAGTTGGAAGTGCCGCTGACAATTGATTCCAGGGGCAGACCTCGCTGTTCCTGAGCGACCGTTCCCATCTGGAGTGAATCAGGAAGAGTTAATCACAAACAACTGCGTGAGGAAGAGCTGGAATAGCTTCATCTTGATATTTTTTGACAGTGGACTCTAAAAACTGGTCTCTCAACAGCAGAGAAGAAACTGAATTTAATCTCAGCGAAGTTTCCTGCTCTCCGATCGCAAACCCTTGGCTGGGCGTGTCGCAGGCCTGGCTCAGCGTGGCTCCTGGAGCACAGGCCGTTGTGCTGATGCTGGGCGCGGGGTTCCTGCCCGGGGAGCTGACAGTCACGTCGCTGAAGTGACAGGGACAGGAATACAGGGAAGCAGTTGGAGTTCATCTCTTCTGGCTGAACTCTGACCTCTGGTTTAGGATCCGGGGCCACAGGCCTGGATTTCAGCTGGGTGCCCTAGAGCTGCTGTTAAATGTGATCGTTGGCATCGTATTATCTTCATCAGGTTCTTTGTGTAAAGGTTATTTGGAGAATTCCTGAATTGTCTAAAGCAACTGCGTCCAGGGCAACTGTGTAGTTTCACCAGCGAAGAATAATGCTGCTTCATGGGCTGAAAATGAGGAAGCTTCAGTGTGGTGGGTAATTCACGGTTCTTCTCCAAAAAACTGAGCTCGTGCTGTCTCAGCCTCAGCAGTACGTGCGCCGGCGTCACTGCTGCTCCGATGCAGGCATGACTGCTTAGCACTGTCCTGCGCCCGTGGAGCACCCAGTCAGATAATCCTCTCGTGCTGCCCTTGGAGGCGTTTCAGGCGCGTGTATCTCAGCAGCAAACCCTGTGAGGTGGATTAGGCGGTGAGACGCCTCGCAGGCGAGGTGGTAGCTGGGAGAGCGAGGTGCAAAGCTTTGCAGGTTCCAGGTTGTGGGGGAAATCCTCCATAATCAGGATATGAGATCCTTGAACTGCTTATTTTCTTTTATTAAAATGCATTTTGGCGTAGACAAGCTGCAGAGGAGTGAGCTGAGAGCTGTGGGGTTGGTTGTAAGTAGCTCTTCAGAGTTGAGGAGTGCAGCCGTGCTGCCCCGGTGCAGTCGCACCGAGGTGATACGTGAGGCAGAACCCGGGAGGGGAGTTCAGAGAAACCCGACCACATCTTCCCCTCTTCGAACGCCTGCCTTGGCTTCCTACGCGGTTCGTGTTTGGCCACCTCTAACCCGCTCTGTGTTTGAGTCAGCAACCTAGAAAAGCGTTCTCTTACCCCAGAACAAAGCGTCCGCAGCGCACGGTCCCGCGTACGTTGGCCTCTACGCGTGGGCTGAAGGAGCTGCCGAGGGTCAGCTGGGCTGCTGAGACGCCGCTGCCCGGGGTGTGCTCCGTGTCCCCGCTGTGACCCCAGGTAGGCCTGGGCAGCCGTGGGGACCCCGCTGCGAGCCAGCGCGCCTTGCAGCCCTACGAAAACGAACCCAGTGATTAAAACACTGCCGGCCTCGTGCCCCGTTAGCAACTGGAGTCCGCTCCCAGAGGGACCTGATGTGTGCCGGGCCAGTCCGAGGGACGGGACGGAGCTGCCCACCTGCGGTGGGAGGTGTGAGACCCCCCCGATGTCAGCAGACCGTTACATCAGTTCAGTTGCTTGCGTACCTTCAACTTGCTGTGCTGCACCTCAATTGTTCTGGCTCAGGGACGCACGCGTCTTCAGTATGCGGTGCTGTCAGAGGCAGTCACCGGCAGTGCTCGCTGAAGAAGATATTTCACTGAAGGGTTCTGTAAAGAAGCGTAAGAAGAATCTCAACTGTAACTTACAGGGGTTTCTTCACATCCCTATGCTGCCCGAAGGGGGTTGCTGTACGAGGAACAGAGTTGCGTGGGGGTGTGTTTTGGTTGCAGGTGTGTTACTCCTTCAGAGCAAACGCTCCTGTACGTAATGAGTTACATAGCGACTGGATTTTCTTAAAAATAAACTGGTATTAAAAATGCAACACCTCCAGTCACGACAGTCGAGAGAAGCTCCCATGAGCTTTGTGGACATCTCGTGCTTGACACCATGGGGTAAAGCTCTGGGTTCTGACGAGCTCTTCAGGGAGGTGGCACTGCTTGAAAACGCGCTCGACAGCAGTGCCTTTTGCGCGGGTGCTGCAATTGCTGATGTATTTGTCTTAAAGCCATGCGTCCCTAGGAATGCGATGACTAACCCGTGCAGATGCCCTGGTACGGTTTCACATGAGCAGATGAGTTTCTCTGCTTTCTCTTGGAGTTAATTTGATGTTGCTGAGCCAAACCGTTGAAGTGCGTTGCGAGGTGAACGTTTCAGGACAGAGGTAAAGTGAAGTGCTGCGTTTGTGCTGCCTCCCGCTTCTCAGCTGATCTGCCTCCATCTCAGCTCCCGTGGGCTGCGCTTGCGTTCGCACCCTTTGAGCGCCTTTGAGCGCGTACAGAACTCATCTTGCGGGAGCTGTCTCGTGTGCAGGGGACGCCGGGCTTTGAGTGGCTGTGTCTGTGGAGCGACCAAGTGCGTTGTGTGCTGGAGGTCGCCGTGACCTGCCCGCCTTCCCTCTCGCAGACGTGACAGCCAGAGCGATCGTGCTGAGCGGGCGTACCGCTGCACAATTAGTCTCCCTCCTTCACACGTGTGGCACAAATACCTTGCATGCTCCTTTTTTAATTGCAACGCCTGAAAAGCGAGGGAGAGATGCACTGCTGCATCTGCTCTTACACGTGTCCCTGCGCCACAGCAGGAGGTGGTGGCACGGCGGGGTCCGCGCCTCCCTGACCCGCGGTTCCTCAGCTCGGTGCCTGTTCTGTAGGTTGTGAATTTTCCTCCAAAAGGACTCAAGGCACAGCCTACTGAGATGGCAGCTCTTCTCTGGCCGTTGCACATCAGCTGAGACCCAGAGAAAGAGAAAACCTGCAAGGGGAGACAAGGGCCGTTTTGGAGGCTCCTCGAAGCAGACACACGTTCAAATTGAGCACGAACAGGACATCAGAAAGTGATCGCTGTCAGCTGGGTATCGGTCACCTCAAAGCTGCCTGCTGCAGTAGCTGAATGCTAGTGCTAGGAGCCTCTCTGGCACGAGACATAAAATACTGGCCTTGTCCAGAGTAATTCGTACACTGCGGTGCCCAGAGGGGGACTTTCCCGTCCTCCCTTGCTTTAACGTAGACGTTCTCTCCACTTTGATATCACCATCTGAAACCATCCACGTAACAAGATTGTTTCCTCGCGGGGCAGCGCATCCTCCTCCCTCTCTGTTTCACGGCACCAGAGCCATGAATTTTCCGTGGCAGTAAGTGGTGACGGGAGGGACTGAGCGTCAGTTCTCGGTTTTCCACAGCTGCCTTTGACCAGTGATTCACTTTGCTCCTCAGTGTGCAAGAGGAGAGACGTTCAGGTGAACCACTGAGTCCTTTGAGCTCTAAAGGTAGTTTTTAGGGAAGAGGGAAGTGTTCTTGACATGGACACTTGTATTTTAGGGAAAGTAAAAAGCAAACGCTGAAACCTTTGCAGTAATGTGCTGAGACCAGCCAGCAGCAGGTGCCAAGGTTGGTTGTCAGACGACTTCCAGTGAGTGCTGGGTGTTCATGCACGGGGAATGAATGACTGATTGCTACCCGGGCCACCACGGCGCGTCTCCGGAGTAACTGGTGTCTCGCTCACCCTTGCAGTCTGGACTCTTTCCTAAAGGCCCCCATCTGCTGTAACGTTTGCTTTTTAACAAAAAAGCCCCAGACAACAAGACAGCTCATTGATGTTGGCTGATTTGATGTCAGCTGAGGTAATTAGCACTTATAGCTGTAACTTCTTAATGAGTTTATGTAAAATACTTTATTTCTTGTCTTCCTTCCAGTACAACAGCTGAGAACTGTTTGGATCAGTGAAAGGCCTCTAAGTTCAGAACACTTTGCTGATCCCTTCTGGAACACCCGGGAGCTGTGCCTTTGTCATTGCCGTGTGTCCTCCAGAAAACCTGGAAATGCTTAAGCTTAGGAAGTGACAGGGGTGCAAATCACCAAGTGCTTCTTTATACTATTTCTTTTAGTTTCCTTTGTCCAATAATTACCTTCTGAGCCTGCTGGGCTGGGGACTTGCCGTTCCTGTTGCACACGTAGTGTCTGCAGCAGGGTCTCCCGGTCTGTGCCTGCTGGTCCTAGATGTGCCGCGCTGGGAATAGTGAACGTGGTCGTGTGCCTTCCCCATGGCGGGGCCGAAACCAGAACTGCTCGTGTGTCGTTTGGGTAAGCCTGGGGTTTGTGAGCTGGGAGATCGCCGTAGCGGATAAGGTTTTATGTCAGAGAGGTTGTCTGAAGTGTGTGTACCGCTGATGGATGATCCTGTGCCAGGCTGAAGGGCCGTGCTTGGTCCTGCTCCCAAAGAGCTCGCATTGACCTGTCCCTCTGATAAAGAGCCATGCACAGAGGAGGATTTGGTGGGAGTGTCTCAAGTGTTTGATGTAGGATGTTTGGCTACCATTGGCAGCTCAGGTTGTCAGACTTTTCTCTAAGTGATCCAATAATCTTTGTGAGAGCAGCCCTGGGGAGAAGGACTTGGGGGTGCTGGTGGGCGAGAAGCTCAACGTGAGCCGGCAACGTGCGCTCCCAGCCCAGAAACCAACGGCACCCTGGGCTGCATCCCCAGCAGCGTGGGCAGCAGGGCGAGGGAGGGGATTCTGCCCCTCTGCCCCGCTCTGCTGAGACCCCCCTGCAGCGCTGCGTCCAGCTCTGGAGCCCCCAACAGCAGAAGGCCGTGGAGCTGTTGGAGAGGGTGCAGAGGAGGCCACGCAGATGCTGAGAGGGCTGGAGCAGCTCTGCTGTGAGGCCAGGCTGAGAGAGCTGGGGCTGTTCAGCCTGGAGAAGAGGAGGCTCCGGGGAGAGCTGAGAGCGGCTCCCAGTGCCCAAAGGGGGCTGCAGGGAAGGTGGGGAGAGACTCTGCAGCAGGGCCTGGGGGGACAGGACGAGGGGTGATGGCTTTAAAATAGAAGAGGGGAGATTCAGACTGGACATTAGGAAGAAGGATGGTGGTGGAGCCCTGTCCCAGGCTGCCCAGAGAGGCGGTGGCTGCCCCATCCCTGGAAACATTCCAGGCCAGGTTGGCCGGGGCTCTGAGCAACCTGATCCGGTTGGAGATGTCCCTGCTCCTGGCAGGGGGGTTGGACTGGGTGGCCTTGAACGCTCCCTTCCCACCCAAACCCCTCTGTGGTTCTGTGGTTGTTAAGCTACTTAGGGAGAGCGACTTCACGCCAACTTTCTCTCTTCACTAGAGCAGGGAGCTGTAGAGCTCTATCTTTCCTTTCCTCTTTCTCTTTCTTTCTTAAGGTGTTTATTAATATTAAACTGATGTCCTTTCCTAGAATGGAGGAGTGTGTAACCAAGAAAGTGTGTATATGATTAAATGTACTCTAAGAAAGCTTTAAATTGGGAGAGAAGTGGCGTAGAGAGCTGCTGCTTCTGAAGAGCTCACGTGAAGAGCACGAGCTCACGGGGCACGGAGACGCGGGAGCCGTCAGACGCAGACTTGTTGAGTGCTTCACCTTGTTTTCGCAGAGCTGCAGTGCAAGATGCACTCCAGCCTCTCTATATGAAGCAAATGATCTTTTTTATGTTTATAAAACTGTAATCCCCTAACAGGAATGTGTTGTCATCCTCAGAGCAGTGCAGGTTTCGGCTTCACCCAGGGTGGGTGCAGGAGGAGCAGTGTGGGCAAGCTGCCGCAGCGCGGTATTTTGGGGCGTTATTTCTTCCTTCATTTTAGCAAGGAACAGTCACATTGAGGAAAAGTCTTTGAAAATGTTTGTCTCGCTTGTAAACATGGCATTGCTTTGGTATGAACTCAAGGTCGAGGTCCCGTTCTCGTTCTGGTGAGGTGCGTACCCGGAGAACGAAGGGGGCTGCATTAACAGACATCTCCGTGCTCCTCACGTCTTTTAATGGCTCACACTGGAAGTTCTTCTGGTAATACATCTGGATCCCATTAGCTGTTTAAAATTGGATTATTTTAAGCTTATGACTGCACATAGTTGAAGGGGGGGTACTGTATTTTTAGGTCAGCTTGACTTTGTTTCCAAGTGAGTAAAGCATAGCCGTTGCTTTCTGGATGCGTAGATTTTGAGGCAGACAACCCCATGGAAATGCACACAACCCCTTGAGCAGGAACTCTGGGTCTCCTATTTTAATTTCTTTTCCTATTGTACTCTCCCAACCCCAAACAATTAAAATCAGAGACAAAACCCCTGTAGAGCTCCTACTGCTGAGCTCCAGCCGGGGCGTGGAAGCGAGTACCCCGTCTGTGTGCCCGCGTGGCGAGAGCAGGCGTGGGGCTGGCGGCAGCATTTCGTGTGCCAACGGGATGTCTTGTGTCCAGGGTCTGCTGCATTTTGGTTCTTCTAAAGGCAGAGAGTAAATAGCTCATGCCTGAAGACTGTACGGAAGAGCGCTGCTTCTGTGCCAAAGAATAAATCAAGTTCACGCTGGCAGCGAGGTTACAGATTGCAGACTCCCCGGGGGTGGAATGAGGCATCGGGACGCGTCGCCCATTCAGGAGATGGCCCTGGTTTCCGCAGCGTGTGCAGCCGGAGCGGTTTGCCAAGTGATGCTCGTGAAGCAGCTATCCAGCAAAAGGCTTTTTATCCCTGGTAGGTTTTTTTATCTACTCTCCGAGTATAAATTTAGCAGAACAATTTCATTGCTCCAAAATAGTCTGATTCCACTTACCCAGAGATGAGAGTTTCTTTTATTGCATAATACATTGGAAACTATAATTAGCTCTGATCTTTAGAAGATAAAGGATGAGAGATCCAGTAGAAGCCCCAGTTCCAGGAACCGTTGTGCGAGCGGCTCCGAAGGCTGTGCCCTTTGCTTGCATCACCGTGCCTGTCGCAGTGGCGAAATACAGCGTCCGTGCGGCGTTTTCACGCCGGTAGGGTTTTGGTAGCTTTGTTCTGGTTGTCTTCAGCCGTAGCTCAAGCAAAAGACCCTTCTTGCCAGATTAATTTTATTTTCACAGACTGTCATATCTCTTTTGCTTCTGATTTGGAAGTATTTTGACTCCTAGATGTTCCCAGCAATTGCAGATGTATTTTTCCTTGACTTCTAGCACATTTTAAGAGTTTTATTTTGTTGTGTGCTGTTGAACAGTTACCATGTTGGACAAGATACCCGTACTCCAGTATTTGGTGAAGCGAACTGCTGAGGTTGACCTGAAGCTGGGTGACCCCAAGAGTAATTTTCTTTTGGAGGCACTGAAGTGACCCGGTTTGTAAACACAAGGTCATTCTTTGCGCTCGCTTTCTTCAGCCGTGTCCTCTGCATCTCTTCTGAAACAAGCCTGCGAAACCCAGCCGCATCATCTGCTCCATCGATGTAAGGAAACCTTAACCTCGATTGGGGAACTGCCTGAGCGCCTGCCAGCAGAGTTGGAGTTCTGTCACCATCCCCGCCGTTCCGCTGTAACCCCCTCTGCTCTGCTCTTCCCTCCTCGCTGGCCCTGCGCTGCTCCAGGTGTTTTCCTGCGCTGGCCTGAGCCGCCGTGCTCTGAAGAGCAGCTGCTGCGCGCCGTGCAGTGGCGAGGGGGATATGGCAATAAATCAAAAATGAATTGTTGGCGGAGCGATCTCTGTGGCTCTGGCTAACAGAGATGTTGAGCTTAACGGGACGTTACAGTCGCACAGTCTTCCTGCCCCGGGATCAGCTGCGTCCCTGTGTTTTCTCATTGTTTATCTGATGCTGTTTGTGAAAGACAAACATGAGCCAGAATATTATTGCTAAATTAATATCATCTTAGGCCAGTGAGCAGATGTATGGAAGCCAGTGGGGTTTCAAACAAGTATCTTGCTACTTTCACACCCTAAAAAGTAAATACCCTGTGCAAGAGGACAGGTCTATGGAAAAAAAAAAAGTTAAAATATTTTGAGCATCTTCACCTTTCAGTCCTGTTCAGTCCCGTGCAGGGTAGAGGATGGTGCCGGTACCCAGCACCAGATGAGAATTGTGTGTCAGTGCTGCTTGGGTGGTCGGCACTGGATACCGGCTGGAGTCCAGCTCCAGCGGGCCCACCTTGTGCTGGGTGGTGTCAGCGTCTGGATGAAACCGCACCGCCCTTACTGCTGCTGTTCGACGGGATCCCTGGACTACATCCTGTGCTTAATGTTTGCAGCAATTTGCTGCGTTTTCTCTAAAAGAATTAACCACTTCTCTTCAACAACCTGTTGTTAATTAAATCTTCCTCCATCTCGGTGTGCTGTTAGCACGGTTTCTGTATAAATGCATACAGGAGAATTGATCGACCAGAGGTTTAGGTTTGCAGATCTTGAGGGAACTCGGTACCTTGTAAGATGTCATCAGGTCTTGCCAGGCTAAATTGCAAGTTTAATTGACCTTTAGCATAATTAAAGTTCTGTTGTGATTTCATTGCTCCGGAGAAATGCTCTTGTGCCGGTGATCTTTCAGGTGAGAAATCTGAAGCGTAAAGGAGTCTTCGTCCCACGGATTACGGCTGTAACTGACTGCAGATGCTCTTCCTCCTCCTCTTGCAGCTGGGACACGGGACTATGCTGGGCTTATTTACCAAATCGGGGGCTGTGATCTTGGCTGACACGTGTTGTACTTTATCTGCTTTGATCTCAGCGAGCTGGTAAAATTTCACCTGGCAAACTGCTCTCCCAGCCAAAGCAGCAGCCGGAAGCAGTGAACCTCGTGAATGAACCGGCTGGCGCAGAGACTTCGGGCCAAGGGTGCAGTTTTGGAGCTGTCCTGGCCATGGGTGCATGTGTTTAATTGCTTCTCCGAGCCAGCCCTCTCAAATACCCGAGGGTTTTTTTGTCCCAGCCCTTTATTACCAAGGTGACATCTCCGTCCCATCTCTCATCTTCTTTGGGATGAGGGGTTCTGTGTACTGCTTTTAATTGACACGTTGCACTGAAATCCGTTTCTGTGGAACGCCGGTCCAGCCCGCAGTCTTCCCTAATCTCACACCGATCTGTACACAGAAACAGCGCAGAGCAACTCACCGACTATTTTAAACCCAGAGTGTCTTACTGGGTGCACTGCTTTCCCAGGTGTCACTTTACGTTCTGCAAGTATTCTTCCCTCCAACAGCGCTCTGGGGATTTACTCTGAGGAATAATCTCAGCTCCACGTGTTTGTCAAATTACAAGAAAGCCTGAAGTGAAGACAGAACTCACTGTACTGAAAGTCTTTCTAAATCTGCAGGAAACAAACTCACCTTGTCAATCCCCGTCCTTGGGGGAGACAGTGTTTCTCTGCGTGTGCGCGTCCGCAGCCACGCAGAGGTGTAACACGTGCTGTTCTGAAAAGGATGGAGCCTTTCCACGAGCTGTTGGGGCCAGTGACCCAGAGGTGTGTTCTCACAGCTTTATCCTCCCGTCCGCCCCCCCGTGCCGTGGGGGCCCGCCGCTGAGCGCGAGCCGCTGGGGCTGGGTTGGCTTTCTCAAGTTCTCCTGGTTGTTCTTGAGAACCTGCTGTGGTTACAGCTGCCGGTCCGGCACGGGGGCTTTTACGCAGTCAGAGGATGTGCAGAATACCGTCCTGCGGCTTCACTGCCGCTGCTGCAGGGACGCGCTGCCTTCCCAGGTTGGGCTTTAGCCTCTGCGGCCGTTCCTGGTTGGAAAAGATTTGTTTTCTTTGTTCAAAGACAGCATGAAAATGGAAGCGTGACTAGAGGATGAGGCTGGAGAAGAGAGCCTGTGTTTGGCCTGATGTTTCTATTTCACGCAGAACTTGCAGTCTCAGCAGCGAGAGGGTTCGGAGAGGATGTGGTTTGTGTCCCTGCTGTTCGAGTGTCTCCCAGCCAGCAGCAGCCCATCTGTTTCTCTACCTGGCTTTTAAACGTTAAGCCGAGCTTGGCTTTTCTCGTGTTTAACAAAGCGAGCGAGGCTGAGGTTCAGAAGGGCGAGGGCCGTGTTTGCAGTGGTGTGCACTGGGAAGGTGCCTGGCTAGTGCAGGGGTGTGGCTGCTGGCCCTGCGGTGCCCAGGCTCTCGGGTGGCCGCAGCGGCTGCGAGCACGGTGCTTTCCCCGCAGCAACGTGGCGCCCAGGCGCGAAGCGACCTCGTTTCACTTTGTGTGCCTCGCTCGTGCTCCTTCCGTTGAGAATAACACAAAATAGCTCAGCATCCCTGCGTTTTCCCCTGAAAGCCGTCAGAGGTTGTTGAGGTGGTGCGATCGGCAGCACGGTACGAGGCACAGTGTGAATAGCCGTGAGAATTTGCCGTACCTCACCTTTCCGTCCTTACATGTAGCACCGTCCCGCTGGCCGCTGTCACTCACCTGTCGGCCGTAACGGATCCCTTCCTGACAGGACACGGGTAATTTAGATTATACACATTCTACAAGCATCGTGGGATTTTTCCTCCAAAACCTTACTTACTCCTTTTCTGATGTTTTACTTTGGATTTTGGTCTTTTGTCCTCGGCTTATATTTCTCTGAATTTCCACACAATTCTCTCTGACTTTAACTAAACAAAATATGTCATGCTTTGCTGTTCCCTGCCTGCCAGCCTGTCGCGAAGCGCTGAACTGTTTCCTCTTGGTACGTGACCTTGCAGAATTTCTGCCGCTTCCTTGCCCGATCACCATTTGATTCTGTTCTTTGCCTTCGGTCCCATCCAGCATCAGAGTTGTGCCAATTCTTTGTTTTGTAAACAATAGCCAAATAGTTTTAGAAGCCTTTTGTTGAAAATCTCTGGAAGTGTGAGTGAACTCTTCGCAACAGACTTCCTTTTCTTGCAGTTCTCTTTATGGATGCATGCAGAGAATTCCAGAGTTTGTGAGATCTGCTTCTCCTCTCCAGGTGCTGATCAGACTCTCATCTTTTCCAGCGTCGTCTTACTCTTCTTGAACTGCAATTTCATCCAAATTGAGAGACAAATGCAAGTTTACAAACATTCTTACTGCTGTTTCAGAGTGAGATATAACCTTTGCTTTCCAGGGCTCGGTGTGACATCGGGGGGTTGGCCTTTGAAGTGGTAACTGCTCGCTGTGACTGTTGTCGTGTGCGTGTATCGTCTGGGTACCGTGATCTTGCCGGTGACTTCTCAATTGCCAGTTCCTCACCACACCTTTTATTGTTGTTTTTACTGACATTTCAGTGATGCTGCCTCATCTCTGTTGTGTACACCTTCTAAAAAATTGCTCTTTTTGTTTAATGTCCATGCCACATGTGAGAATTTTGCTCTCTATAATTTGCTATTTGCTGCTAATTCTGTGCATGTATTGAAACGTTGCTTTCTGGTGCCTGCTGGCACTGCAGTGTTTTTGGGAGCTTCCCTCTGTGGATACCGAGCAGGATCACACTGCGGCTGTTAACGAAGAGCTGCTGTCATGATCTCTTAACTCCGTTCTGTTGCAGAAGGATGCTAGCTTAGCCTCATGTATCCTAGAACTAATTAGTTCAGGAAGCACTAGTTTAAGTAGTTTACGCGTGAACCTGTTTATTATCCTTTATGGTAGGGGGTCCCGCAGCCCCGTGATCAAACATTCTGTCCCTGGTTTGTTTCCTTGCTCTTACGGGGGCGTTATCCACACAGTCCATGTGCAGAGCAGGAATTTGCTCACTTACCTGGTTTTGTCTCTAACCGGCTGCCCCCGCGGCCAGTCTCGCAGGTTTACCTCCAGCGTTCACATCTGGCTGATGATCCTGGCTGTGCCTACCCAGCGCTCCTTCTGCTGCGGCCACCCTGCTGCGCGGGCGCTCCAGGCAATGCCATTTGCTTTTGTCTTTGTTTGTTTTACTGTTTCAGTCTGGTGGCTACCCAGCTTTGACTAGCCCTAGGGTGTGATTACCTGGCTTTTTTATGGGTACACGTGGGTTATTTGCAGAGGCAAACCGTGATGATGAGACTGGGACGGAACGGGTTCCCTGGCTGGCCGCGCATCCGCCGCCCCGCTGCTGCCGGAGCAGAGCAGTTTGGGTCTCCGGTGCCAAGCGGTGTGCCCAAGTTAGGTGACCAGCTGTAGGACTCCGCGCGGCCAGGATTGCATTTCTGTGAGCGTCTGGGCCCACCCACTGAGACTGGTTACTGGGATAGCCTGTGTATTCCCGTATTTCTTTTTAGAAAGAAGCAAGTGATGTTCCACTTCCTTTGCCTGTCCTTTCTCTTCCTGCTCTTGCGTGGGATTCGGATTTAATCCCATCAGAAACTGCTATCAGTTTGGTGTCTGACCACAGGTCATTCCAGATGAAGACCATTGCCTGCGTCTGTATTTCCAGTTAGATTTGAACTGGCTGAACCTGAAGCTTTTTCTCAAGTTGCAGTGTTTTATAGCAGCTATTTACACGATTAATTAAAAAAAAAAGACATGGACAAGAGATGAAAAATCTGATGTTGGTCATAGGAATTGCTGTTGGCTTTCAGAGGAAAACAGCTGCCTTGGTGGTGGGGAGGAAATGGAAATGATTCCTCACACAAAAAGTAACGTTTGCTAGAGGTGCAGTTTTCGTGAGCCTCGTGAGAGGATCTGAAACGGTGAGGACTGGCTAACGTGCTGTGGGCAGACGTATAAAGGTCGGATTGTGTGTGTGTGTGTGTGTGTACATATATATATATATTTTTTTTTTTTTCCCCTTGTAGTGTCATCTAGACTGTCGCAGACATCCTCCCCTCAGTCGGGCTGCCCGTCCCCTTCCATCCAGGCAGGCAAAGTCATCTCCTCGTCGCAGAAGCACAGCAAGAAGGCGCTAAAGCAGGTAAGTGGCCTAGCCTGGAACCTGCTTAGGGATCGCCGCAGTGGTTTGGTTTCTCCGGTGAATCATCTTTCCCAGTGAAGCTGCGCTCTGCAGGGACGTCGTTCAGGACTTCCTGGCTGGCTCGTAGCAAACAGGGTTTTGCTAAAACATATCGCTCTCTCTCAAAGGAGATGCAAAATATTGTGCTGTTCAGTTCTTTTACTTTTTCCCTAATACACATCTGCACTTTTTTTACTTATTATTGTAGAGAATGGATATAAGATGTTATTTCTTTTCACCGAACGTTTTGATGAGTGTGCTTAGCTTTCTGCAGTCCGTTTTAGTAAACAGAAGGTCTTTTGGGGAAAAGAATTAAGTGCACTGACTTCTTCCCCTACAGTTAGCGGCATTCTTCCCCTCCCAAGGAATTCCGCGGGTGCGGTGTCTGTAGGTATGGAGGGAAGAGGGGGCAGGACACTGGCTTGGCGTTGCAGCTCTGCTGGGTGTTAGGAGAGGAGGAGGAGGAGGATTATTTTCTGTCCTTGGGGAATGACTGCTGTGTCGATAGCGTTCACTGTGTGCGCGCAGGCTGGAATGGGTTAGCGTCTGTACCTCAAAGTATTTGTTTCTCCTAATGAAAAGCACAAGATGAATTAGTTCCCAGAGTGGCTTATTTGCAGGTGTTTCCCCAGCTGCATTGTTCAGTTTCCATGATCCCTAGAAAGGAAATGCTTTATCAGGGTTAGATTTACTCCTTAGTAGAGTGAAAATCTGCAAGGACTTGCGAATCGAGTTGCAGAGGAGGTGCTAGTCCAGGGATTAGGGAGCCTTGTCACAGACAGATGAAATCATGATGTGTTCCAGACAGGATTTACTTTCTCCAGCCCAGCCTGTTTTCCTGCCTTTCTCCAGCTGGGAAGGTACACTCAGGATGGCGTTCAGCTGCCAGAGATGCTTGTGGCCCTGGGGAAAGGACCTGCAGTGAGAGAGAAGGAACTAATTAGGGCATATTGTTGAGGAGACTATTACAGGAAAGGTAAGACAGCCGGATAAGCTGGAGCTTTGTTTCCAGCAAGAGTTGATGTCAAAATGAGAGGCCAGCTTTAGGGAATCTTTTCTCTCCTGTCTTTTCCCCCTCGGCTGGCTCTTGACAGAAGTGTCGGTGTTCCTGTGATGTTGCTTGCTGCTGATAGCCACAATAAAGAAGCGAGGTGGTGGTGTCACTTCAGGCAGATTTTCTTCTGAAGTTCAGAGTCAAGCTTCCACTTTTGTTTGAATCCTCAGAAAATTGCTTCTCGCTAATTCAGCAAGATATTAATTATACTCTTTGCTTTCCCTTCCTCATCCCTCTTTAAGCCTGACTAGCAATCATTTCTCTCCAACATCTGCAAAGGCTTTTCTCGTTAAGAGAGCGATCAAACGGACTCAGGGTTTGTTGTCAACAGTCCTCTCTCCCCTCTCGTGCTCAGCAGTTCGTCTGCATTCTCTCCGGTCTGTAGGTCTCTGTTCACAGAAGCGCAGGTTGGAAAGAACCTCTGGGCAAACCTACACTCCACTTCCAAGCCTACGCTATTTCCAAACCTACACTCCATCTGCTTTTCTCCTCTCTTCCCAGCCGCTGTCCTTACATGCTACTGCTCGTCTCTGAATTCCCCACGCTCCCGCTCCCACCGCCTTCCCTCCCCTTTGTTTTCACTCCCCTCTGTCTCTGCCCTCTCCCTCCTCCACTCCTTACCTTTCCTGTTGGGATGTCTGCTTCCCCAGCATCCTTGTTCCAGCGCTGCTGCTGAATGTAGTGAAATATATCAGAGCCAGTGGGTTCCAAAATTGAGACTGTGTTCTCAGTCTTGCCGTTAATCTCCTTGGTTTGGGGGAAAAAAATGAAAGCCCTGAAAGAGCAACGAGTAACCACATGGAGGCCTTGATGTCTGCATAGCATATCTCTTTGTCCTTAGCAGTTCTGCAGCTCTCTGCAGGGCAAAAAGCTGTTTCTGATGGTCGTCATCCAACACAACAGCTCTCCTCCCTAAAATCAACTCTTCTGTCCTGGAGTAGAGCATCAGATTGTAGCACAGTGAATAACTTGCCTTCTAGGCACGCAGGAAATAAAGGTGTTGCCAGAGAACACCATAACCATTCAATCCTTCTAACTTACCTGCCTAAGGTTTGCTCTAGCTTTGGATTAAATTAAGATTGTTCCATGGCAAATCCATTGCTTACTTTTAGTTTAGTGGAATTTCGTCGTTTTGACCAAATACCACATCCTCCACCTTTTCCTAAGTGTAGTTGCCACTGTGGTCAGGAAAGTTTTCAAATCTGGATAAAATGAACAAATATAGACAGCAGTGTTGTGAGTAGAGTAGTAGGAGAAACAGAAGATACTGAGTGACACGGGAATTAAAGAAAGCTTTCATATTTTTGATTATGTCTGCGACCCGGATTATTTGCCAGCGTGTGCTGGAGAGCACAGCTGGCTGCGTTCACCCTCCTGTCCTCAGCACGAAGTGATTATAAAATTATTGGAGGGAGGAGAGAGCAGATTTCTAAGTGAGAGCTTTTAACCCCGGAACACCGCGCTGCCGCTGCGCTGGCAGTAAGTATCAGGTCCTTTAAGAAACAGGGATCAAGATTTAGCTCACAAACACATCGGAGTTCGAATGCGAGACACAGGCAGACGTCCCGGCGTGCGCTGTGCCGTCACCACGCAGTGCGGTCGGCAGGGCTGCGTCCCGTACAGTCGTTTCGAACAATCCCCAGTTAGAGACTTGCAGTCTCTAAACCTAAACTGGGAGAGCCGCGGCAGTGCTCGTCCTGCTGGAAAGATGAAACGAACACGGGGAGAAACTCCCTTTGTTACAGGGTGTGCTGAGACAAAAACCCAGCATACCGACGCTCTGAAATTTATAATCCAGATCCAGAAGGACTGGCGGCGTCTCACCTGCTGCTGGAAAATTCAGGGACTACTCTTAATTCTTGCCTCTGACCTCTCCAATCCGCTGACCTTCCTCTCACCCTTACCTAGCTGGAGCGGCCACCCCAGTGCCGTCAGGAGTCGCAGAATCCCCGGCTGGTTGGGTGTGGAAGGGACGTCTGCGGTCCCTTGGTCCGGCCCTGACTCAGGCAGGAAGGAGCTGGGTGGTGTGGAGGTGTCAGGGGGAGCTGAGTCTGGTGGGAGGGTGGTTATGGGCGAGCTGGGCCTGGTGAGGGGATACTGGGGGGGCTGGGCAGCGGGTGCCCAGAGAGGCTGTGTCGCCTCCCGCCGCGGAGGCTTCCAGCAGCCGAGCGGCCAGAGCCCTGAGCAGGCGGTGAGGGCCCAGCCGACCCAGCTCCCGGCTGGAGGCTGGCCTGGAGAGACCTCCCGAGGTCCTTTCCCACCAGAATTGGTCTGGGATTACGGCGGGACTCAATATAAATGTAGCTATATTAAACAACCCCCGCAGATGTTTATCGCAGAGGACACAGTGCGAAGCTGGCGCGGAATTTCGAGGTTTCTGTGGAGAACCGTTTCCTCTCGGCCACCGTTGCCGTGGGCGCCTCGGGCGCTGCATGGGCGAGAGCTGAGGCGACACAATGAGCAAGAGCAGAATTGTTTTACCTGAGCCAAGAAAATTCAGCAACTAAATGGCGTGCAGAATAGATGAACAGAAAACACAGAACCTTAAATATTTGGGGTGATTTGCACCATGGCAGATTGGGGTTCGCGCAGCCCCCTGGACACACTAGTCTCCTCCGTTGTCTGGTGCTTTCTTGACGTTCACTGTTGCCTGCAGCTCGTCTTCAAACCAACGAGAAATTTGTAGACACTTTCTTGAACGTGTTTGTGGATTTTTGTTATGCATACGAATGCCAGGTCGCTCTTTTATCTTTCTTTTTTTTAAAAAAAAAAACTTTTGACCTCAATAACAGGAGGTTAATTGTGCATTGCAGAGGATACTTCCTCTTGCTGATTTTCAGTTTTGCTGTGTTTCACTTTGGCTGAATGCTTGGGGTTTTTTCATCTGTGGTAGAAGTGGCTAAACAGGACCTATTTAATAAACCGGAAAATAGGGATCTAGCGTGTCCCTTCGCTATCGGTGTCCTTCTGTTATCGCTCTCCCGCTTTTGTGTCTTTACAAACTGAAAAGTCAGTCTATCTTCTGTTTTCCTCCTGTGGCAGATTCTCAGGTTGCTGTGTATTTTTATTACCTCTCCTAGTCCTAACTGTATTATTATTATTATATTTATTCTTATATTTATTTACTGTAGTGTTGGTGTCTAGCTAACAGTCCCATTCATCTGTGTATATGCAGTGTAACGTTTCCCGTTACTCCCCATTGTGAAACTCTGTGGCATACTTGATCTGTCGTAATTTATTCTGCTGTTAAGTTTATTTGGGTTTGGATTTCAGTTTTTGAGAGCAGACACTGTGGTTTGGGTAAATGCTGCACTTGGATGAAGTTGCCTCCTTACTTCCTCGTCTTACTCATTTCTGCCTTTTAGGCTGTGCTATGCTGCCTTAACAGTCTTTTCAGAAACACAGGGTTTTATTTGCTTCCCTTTAGAGTTTTAATCTCTGTTACTTTCCTAATTAAAAAAAGTCTTCCCTAATGGATAGCATGTCTGTTGAATGTTTTTAGTGAGTTGCTACTTGCTTCTCCAGAAGAAAGAAATGAGTTACACCATGGTACTTTTACTTTGAAGTTATTTATATAATTACTTCTTAAACCGACTCCAGATTTGGAATCCTTTCTCTTTGCATGCTCTAGAGATTTTATTTTTTTTTTTTCATGAAATGACACAACTTGTTCTGCAACCATGAACTTTAGATGCGAAGGTAGGAGTCTGTTACTTGTTGCAGTGTATTTAAATAGCCAGTATGGTATTTAAATAGCCAGTATGGTATTAAATAGACAATATCAGCGTGCCATGCAAACGGAATGTGTTTCAGAAGCTGTTTTGAACTTTTGAAGTAGTTAGAATCAGAATCCAACTCTCAGTTTCTATAAAACAAGCAATTTGTACTCTGTACTAATGATTCCTAGTAATATTTTGAATTTCTCTTTGGTCACGTTCTTCTGTGCTCCTCCCCAGGCCTTGAAACAGCAGCAGCAAAAGCAGCAGCAGCAGCAATGCAGAGCAGGCATGCCCGTGTCGTCTAACCAGCACGTCCTGCTGAAGGCCGTCAAGGCAGCCAGCGACCCCGCGCCCGCAAAATCTGGTACGTGGCAGTGACGCTCCTCTTAGTCGTGTCTCTCTAGCCTGCCTCTCCTTGTTCGTAGGGGACGAGAGAAGAAAGTGCTCTTTTCATGTGGCATTCATTTCATTTCTGAAGTAGTCCAGCTTCTGTTTTCCTGGCTTTGATTTAATTAGGAATGCGTTCCGTTGAGAATAGATCTTGACTACATCTTACTGTGTCACTGTCTGGTTAAAAAGCTTTCTGTGACGCGTCTTCCCTGTACGCTGCGGTCAGGTACTTCTCAAGGCTGAGCAGACTGGGGGCTGTTTCTCTGGGTATTTATTTCTTTCCAAAGTGGCTTCTCGTTCCGTGGTGTGGCTTTCATGTCGTGTTCCAAAGATGTGTGTTCTGGTCCGAAAGATCCCCACGTGGTTTCCAGCATTCACGCCGCAGCAGAAATTAATGAGATCACTGCACTTCTCTTGTTCCTTCAACAGTGCTGCTTCCTTACCAGCAGCAGCGTTTTGCTAGGGGTCGTAAATTCTCGGTAGTTACTTCTAGCTGGTTTTCCCTAAATTCCTTTCAGTGTAGCTGATTTCCATAAGCTCCTGGTTCTGTCAGCGTGACTCAAGTTGTTTTCTTTTAGATGTAAGAAATGCCTCTGTGTTTGTGCAGACTGATTTCTCATGTCGTACGAGTAAATGACTCCGTAGACCAGCGCGGTCGTTACTTCATCACCCCCCTGGTTGTCAGGCCGTCTGTAACCATGACCGGTAGTGGCTCTGTACCACCTCCCGGGCCGCTGAGCACCGTTTGCTTTCGCTCGTGCTTACGCAGGAGTCAGGACGGTGGGCCTGACAGATCAGATCAAACAGCTTTGGCCTGGTAACCGGTGTCCAACGCAGCTGGGAGCCGGTGGGTGAAGCGTGTAAAAGCGGGGTGGGCATGTAGCAGTGCTCTCGGAATTAAGCGTGTGGTGCTCAGGGCCTCCGAAGCAAGAGGAGATGTCCTTGGATTTCGCAGACTCTGGGGGGTTCTCTTCAGAGCGTTTGCCTGACGTGGGAGGTGGAGCGTTGACTTTGTTTGCCTTGTGGCAAACACCACACTAAAAACTGCTCATTTTTTTGTTTTGAGCCAGGCTCCTCATACCTTTGTTTGATTCCTTCTCATTATCAAACAGGCAATGAACAGCCAGTGTTTACTCACCAACTTCTTGCCGCTCGTGACTTTTGCGGACATCTCTCTTCAGCGTGGAGAGTCTGCAGTATTTTCTCATTCCTCTGTGGAAAGCTGTGTGCTTTTTGCAGTAGAGCGACAACTGCACGTCGTAGTCAGGGTGCAGAGGCGTTCTGGATCTGTGTAGCATCGTTTTCCTAATCTGTATTTTCTTCATCTTTTCTTAACAATTTCTGGCATTCAGTTTGCTCTTTTTGACCCTGCCAAGAGCAGGCATTTTCCTGGGAATGTTGAGATTCGGAGACTTTCCCGCGTTGTCGTTTTCTGCGGTATGGCCCCGCACTGTGTCTGCAGGGTTGGGGGAGCTCTCTTTTGACATCGCTTCGTGTTTCTGTCCAGTGAATCACGTCTGTTCTTTTACCCCTCAGCCATCCAGTGTGATGAGGGGCTTCTGCAGCTGTAACGGGGTGGTGCGTTGGGACCCAAGAAAGAAGCAGAGTTGAGGTGCACCGGGTTAGCGTATGTGGTATGGAGCCGGGAGAGCCCGCAGCGGGATCGGCAGCATTGGATACAAGAGGAAAAGAGGGCTGGCGTTCTGAGGCTGAGATCTCTTCCAAAAAGCAACAATCTCCTCCTCTGCTTCTCAGTCCTGCTGATTCTGTTCCTGCTTCACTATCTCCTGCAACGGGTACACAGTCACTGTCTAAGCTGTGCGTACTTCCAAGTCCCTGCCCTTACACCCCATCGGTTACACTAACTGTCATGGGTAAAATGTGCTCTCTGTCAGACTCAGACAGTTCTACGAGATGGAAACTCCCTCCCCCTCAATAATTACTCTCTTTTTCCATCCTTCACTCTTGATTTACTTGACTGGCCCTGATTCATATCAGGATGATGATCATGAAAATGTCACCATCGAGGAAGACACAGCAGGAACGCGCGCTCTGAAAGACGCTGTCGGGTGTTCTCTCACAGATGGGATGGCTGACACTGGCACTTGTGAAGATTGTCCACAAAAGAGGAGAGAAGGCAATCAGATCACAACCAAATTCCATCCCCAGTCCTAAATCCTAACCTATTGTCAGTCTTCTTAAAAATGACTTGTTGGTAAAGCCTGATAACATGGGTCATACCGATCCGTTACCTTACAAAGCAAAGGTGTGCCTTCTTCCTTCTTACAGCACCCAGCAACCTGATTCCAGTCCCAAAGCTGCTTCCCCCTCCAGTCAGTCCCTCAGCCAGCAAGCCCGTGCGTAGAACGAGGAACCGCTGCGTGTGGAGAGAGAGGAGCTGCACCTCTGCTGCGGAGTTCATCGCTGGCCAGGCGCTGGGCACAAGAACGGGAACGCAGCCAATCCGTTCTGCGAAATGCCCTGACGCAGCTTTCGCTCGGGACAAGCTAGCAGCTTCCCAGGCAGCCCTTGGCACGGCTTGGCGTTCAGCACAGGCCAGACCTCGTTCCCTACGGGCACATTGAGCGTGGCCATCCTGTTTTGGGAGAGACAAAGCCTAAGGGTGTGAACACAGCCGGGTCGTGCCAGTTGCTCTTGGGGCCAGGGGAAAGCCCAGTGTCACCGCTCTGTTACGGTGTAGGAGTAGCCAGAGGGGGTAATGCACCAGCAGTAAGACAAAATCAGTATGAAAAACATTTTGCTCTTGCGTATTCTTGGTATAATTATGTGAATGTTTAGCTGAAATTCACTGCTCAGCTGAGGAAGTTTCACAGCCATCAGAAACTAGGAGCAGCCCTGAGAGCTCCTCTGGTCCCCGTCCTTTCCTCGGCGCAGCGGCTGCGATGCATTCCTGGCAGATGTGTTCTTCAGCCTGGTCTGAGAGATGCCATTGATGTGAAGACCAAAGTCTCCCAGCAAGTCTTGCCCTTCCTGCTTTAACTTTATCCTTAAAATGTTTTTCTTCGCCTCTACCAGAATCTTTTCTTGCTTCCTTGGGTTTAAACCCAAGATTTCCTCTCCTGTCCACCATGGAGTGTGGGATATTTGATTTCTTCTCCCTGCAGCCTTTTACATAATTGGAGGTGTTTCCTCATCTCATGCTGGAGTATGAAATTCCGTCTGTGTTTTAGTGTGTTTGTTTATTCTCCCTTTCCAAATTGCCCTAAACAAATCCAAACCCGAGCCAGACCGGTCTGTCCTGGCTTGCTGGCTCTGTGCTGCTGGAATGTTTGTTGGAACATCTGTTCGGATGCATGCAAGGCTGCGGGCGGGCGCCGTACGGCCAAGGGAAGGGAGCAGGCGTGTGCTCAGCTGTTCGTCACGCGTCGCGTGGCAGCGCGGTATTTAACAGTGGGTCAGGTCGTGTGCTGTTCGCAGGCAGCTTTGTCGTTCAGACCCTTTCAGAAAGGCCAGGGGCAATGGGCTGGTATCACCTGGCTCGTTAAGATGTAGTCCTAAGCCGTGCTCGGTGTGGTCTGAGAAGGAGCCAGAACTAATCTGGTGGAAAATGACACCTGTCCCGTGATGGTGTTAAGAAGATGCAGTGCTGGTATATAACGTCTTTAGCGTAGTTTCGATGGTTTAAAAGCCTTTTGCAATTTCTCTGTAACTAGGATTAAACCTGGATGGTTTATTAGCACACCAGGCAGGTGTCGTTCCTGGAGGATCTCATCTCCTGAGCTCCCTGCCCCAGGAGGACTTGCACCTTCGCTTAGGGAAGCAGGAACTGGGGAGCCCTAGGAGGGGCTGAAACAGGTAGGGTGTTTTGTGAGACTGTTAGCTAACGCAGAGTAATTAATAAAATAGACTAATGGAGTCAGTGATCCAAACTCATGTTCGTTACAGTACTTAAATTATTGTTCGAGGTCTTTGTTTCTTGTGATTCTGCTGAGGGTTTTGCCCTTCCTGGGTATGGCCGGGGTCCTGCTGCCGGAGGCCCTTGTGTCGGAGGCCCCTGGGGCAGCAGGTCACAGCGTACCGGTTTCTCCTTATTTTGGTTTCACGCTTCCCAAATGATTGCCACATCCATTTTCATCGTGGGTGAACTATGTTCTTCCAGCATCTCAATTTTTTGTTATTTTTTTTTTTCCCCTCCTCTCCGACTTCCCCGTGTTTGGCTGCTGCATGACGGTTGCAAGGTATCCCAGGTTCTGCGTGTCAGCTTACCCCGCCTTTCTGGCACTCCGAAAAAACATCAGAATCATAGGGTCGTTCGTGTTGGTAGGGACCTCAGGAGGTCTCCAGTCCAAGCTCCAGCTCAGAGCATGGTCAGCTGGGCCTCCACCAGGTCGCTCAGGGCTCTGGGCGGCCGAGGTTGGAGATGACACAACCTCTGTGGTCCCCTGCTCCATTGCAGGCCGTTGTCATGAGGATAAATTCTTTCCTTATATCCTGGATGACTCTCCTGTTTTCTCGTCTTCCTGCCTTGCACCACTGCAACAAGCCTGCTGGCCTTCCAGTAGGAACGGGGTGGTGACTGCCAAGTCTCCCTTGACCTTTCTCTTCTCCAGCCTGAACAAGCCCCAGTCCCTCAGCCTCTCCTCACAGGGCAAGCTCTGCAGTCCCCTGAGCACCTTGGCCTTCAGCTGAGCTCAGTCCTGGTTTCTGATGTCTGCCTTGTGTTAGAGGCCCTGGGACAGGACCCGGAGTCGAGGTCTGGTCTAACGAGCGCTGAGCAGAGGGATAACCACTTCCTTTGGTCTGCTGGCTGTGGTCCTACAGCCCAGGATGCCTTTGGCCTTTGGTGCCAGGGCACAAGTCAGGCTGTGTCTCCAGGACCCCCACGTCCCTTCCAGCAGAGCTGCCCCCAGCCTGTGTCACTGCCAGGGACCCTTCCTTCCCAGGGACAGGACTCGTAAGGTTCTGCCTGGCCACCTCACCCGCTGCCGGACCCCGATGTCCCAGCTCACATCAGTACTGTGGGGCACAGTGTCACACACCTCGCTGAAGTCCAGCTAAATGGCATCCACCGCTC
>WHYT01015251.1:5935-36707 GCA_009806455.1 Tetrax tetrax | reverse complement strand
CTGTTACGGTGTAGGAGTAGCCAGAGGGGGTAATGCACCAGCAGTAAGACAAAATCAGTATGAAAAACATTTTGCTCTTGCGTATTCTTGGTATAATTATGTGAATGTTTAGCTGAAATTCACTGCTCAGCTGAGGAAGTTTCACAGCCATCAGAAACTAGGAGCAGCCCTGAGAGCTCCTCTGGTCCCCGTCCTTTCCTCGGCGCAGCGGCTGCGATGCATTCCTGGCAGATGTGTTCTTCAGCCTGGTCTGAGAGATGCCATTGATGTGAAGACCAAAGTCTCCCAGCAAGTCTTGCCCTTCCTGCTTTGTTAACTTTATCCTTAAAATGTTTTTCTTCGCCTCTAGCAGAATCTTTTCTTGCTTCCTTGGGTTTAAACCCAAGATTTCCTCTCCTGTCCACCATGGAGTGTGGGATATTTGATTTCTTCTCCCTGCAGCCTTTTACATAATTGGAGGTGTTTCCTCATCTCATGCTGAAGTATGAAATTCTGTCTGTGTTTTAGTGTGTTTGTTTATTCTCCCTTTCCAAATCGCCATAAACAAATCCAAACCCGAGCCAGACCGGTCTGTCCTGGCTTGCTGGCTCTGTACTGCTGGAATGTTTGTTGGAACATCTGTTCGGACGCATGCAAGGCTGCGGGCGTGCGCTGTACGGCCAAGGGAAGGGAGCAGGCGTGTGCTCAGCTGTTCGTCACGCGTCGCGTGGCAGCGCGGTATTTAACAGCGGGTCAGGTCGTGTGCTGTTCGCAGGCAGCTTTGTCGTTCAGACCCTTTCAGAAAGGCCAGGGGCAATGGGCTGGTATCACCTGGCTCGTTAAGATGTAGTCCTAAGGCGTGCTCGGTGTGGTCTGAGAAGGAAAATGACACCTGTCCCGTGATGGTGTTAAGAAGATGCAGTGCTGGTATATAACGTCTTTAGCGATGGTTTAAAAGCCTTTTGCAATTTCTCTGTAACTAGGATTAAACCTGGATGGTTTATTAGCGCACCAGGCAGGTGTCGTTCCTGGAGGATCCCATCTCCTGAGCTCCCTGCCCCGGGAGGAATTGCACCTTCGCTTAGGGAAGCAGGAACAGGGGAGCCCTAGGAGGGGCTGAAACAGGTAGGGTGTTTTGTGAGACTGTTAGCTAACGCAGAGTAATTAATAAAATAGACTAATGGAGTCAGTGATCCAAACTCATGTTCGTTACAGTACTTAAGTTATTGTTCGAGGTCTTTGTTTCTTGTGATTCTGCTGAGGGTTTTGCCCTTCCTGGGTATGGCCAGGGTCCTGCTGCCGGAGGCCCTTGCGTCGGAGGCCCCTGGGGCAGCAGGTCACAGCGTACCGGTTTCTCCTTATTTTGGTTTCACACTTCCCAAATGATTGCCACATCCACTTTCATCGTGGGTGAACTTTTCTTCCAGCATCTCAATTTTTTGTTATTTTTTTTCCCCCCTCCTCTCCGACTTCCCCGTGTTTGGCTGCTGCATGACGGTTGCAAGGTATCCCAGGTTCTGCGTGTCAGCTTACCCCGCCTTTCTGGCACTCCGAAGAAACGTCAGAATCATAGGGTCGTTCGTGTTGGTAGGGACCTCGGGAGGTCTCCAGTCCAAGCTCCAGCTCAGAGCATGGTCAGCTGGGCCTCCACCAGGTCGCTCAGGGCTCTGGCTGGCCGAGGTTGGAGATGACACAACCTCTGTGGGCCCCTGCTCCATTGCAGGCCGTTGTCATGAGGATAAATTCTTTCCTTATATCCTGGATGACTCTCCTGTTTTCTCGTCTTCCTGCCTTGCACCACTGCAACAAGCCTGCTGGCCTTCCAGTAGGAACGGGGTGGTGACTGCCAAGTCTCCCTTGACCTTTCTCTTCTCCAGCCTGAACAAGCCCCAGTCCCCCAGCCTCTCCTCACAGGGCAAGCTCTGCAGTCCCCTGAGCACCTTGGCCTTCAGCTGAGCTCAGTCCTGGTTTCTGATGTCTGCCTTGTGTTAGAGGCCCTGGGACAGGACCCGGAGGCGAGGTCTGGTCTAACGAGCGCTGAGCAGAGGGATAACCACTTCCTTTGGTCTGCTGGCTGTGGTCCTACAGCCCAGGATGCCTTTGGTGCCAGGGCACAAGTCAGGCTGTGTCTCCAGGACCCCCACGTCCCTTCCAGCAGAGCTGCCCCCAGCCTGTGTCACTGCCAGGGACCCTTCCTTCCCAGGGACCGGACTCGTAAGGTTCTGCCTGGCCACCTCACCCGCTGCCGGACCCCGATGTCCCAGCTCACATCAGTACTGTGGGGCACAGTGTCACACACCTCGCTGAAGTCCAGCTAAATGGCATCCACCGCTCTTCCCTCATCCACAAATCCAGTGATTTGATCACAGAAGGCAATCAGGCTGGTGAGTCACCATTTACCCATGGTAAATCCAGGGTGACTGCTTCCAGTCGTCATGATCTCCTGCATGTGCCCAGAATTTACTCCAAGAGGGGCTGCTCCGTGGTTTTCCCTGGGAGAAGAGCGAGGCTAACCAGTCTGCGTGTTCTCAGGTTGGCCGTTTGGTCCCTTTTGAAGGTGGGTGCAACGTTTGCCTTAGTTGTGGGAAGTCTCCTGCAATCTTAATTTCTTTTCAAAAATGGTAGAAAGAGGCCTGGTAAGGGCATCGTGGGCTCCCCCAGGACCCTGGGGTTCGACTCGTGTTGCCCACGGGCTCGTATGGGTACAGCCAACCTTCTTCCCTCGGCTTCCTTGCCTGTCTTTCCTGGAGAGTTGGTATCTATCCGTGCCCGCATCCAGCCGTGTGAGCTTTCTTACTGTAAAGATCGTGAGGGGCAGAAAGAAGTTGAGGGTTGAACTCGTTCCGCACGTGGTCTCAGGAAAGCCGCATTCCTCGGCTCTTGCCATCGCCTTACTCGACGGATGTAGGGCAGGAGCAGGGCGTGTTTGTGCAGCCCGGTTACACCGGCCGCTGATGACTGTGACAGCCTTGGCGTGCCGCTGCAGCGGGAGTGGCGTTTGTGTGTTCCTCAGCACCCACGGAGTCCCTTCCCCTCCTGCCCACGCGATGGCACGTAGATAGCTCACGGCCAGGACGGCGGGCTGTAGCGAGGTGGAGAAGTAAACTGAGCGTACAAGTGGCGAGAGAACAGCACTCTGGTAGGAAGCAGCACGCCGATTCCACGGTTCCAGGGCTGTTGTTAGTCAGAACTGGAACAGCTAGTGCAAGGAGAAAGAAGGGGAAGGGAAGCAGCAGGGAGGAGAGTTAGAGAGGCAGATGGGGAGCAAAGCTGGCACGGACTGGGTGGAGGAATTGATTAGGGCAAGTCATTAATCAGAGCCAGCATTCGTTTGGTCTGCGACTCAGTCCCACGTAGTGTGGGGTTTCTCCTTCGAGGTACGGGACTTCAGCACCTTTCCGTACTTCAGTGAGTACCTGTTGCTACACATAAACAGAGAGCAGAGGGAAGACCTGCTCGTGTTCTCAATTCGTCTCACTTCAGAGGAGGAGGGAGAGAAGAGCAGGGAGAATCCAGGGAGGAAGCTCTTCCCACCGGCAGAAAAAATGCTGCTGTACAACAGAGAATGGGGGTGGCGGTGACTGGTAATGGGAAGTCGCAGTGGTGAAATCTGTCTGGTCTGGCTGAGTGGTGACTTGGAGGAGGACATGAAGATGTCTCTGGAGTATTTGCAGGAGGAGGAGTTGCCGAGGGAGGTCTGAAAGAACAAAAGCTACAGTAGCAGGTCAATATTTAGAAAGTGCACATACAGCATGGAGAGAGCTTTCCTGACAGTGAGCTTACAGAAAGTAAAGCTGCCTCTGAAGGGACGTGGTAACAAGATCGTGACTGGATTGGACATAGGTGGGAAATGAGATGGCACTAACTGGGAAACAGATGGAAACCACAAACGGAATGGCTGTCCATCCCTTTATTTTGTGATGGTCTGATAGCTACCAAGGGCTATTCTGCTTTCAGCCTGGTGGGAAATGAGTGCTGCAAGAATAAAGGACTAGAGGTATCCTAAAGCGCGTGTCCCGGAGCTGCTGGGATCAGGCTGTGCGTGTTAACGAACCTTTATTTCAGCCCAAACAGATGGCTCGGGTAATGTTCCTTTGTACATCCCTGTGTTTAAATGTTTCCATTTCCTGTGCAGCTTGGGAAGGAAAGCAGTCAGATGGACAGTCGAGCAGCCCTCAGAACTCCACCTCCAGTTCTTCTCCCTCTCTTAAGCTTGATAACTCCTTGCCAGGATTGGGGAAGAAACCGTTCCAGAGATCTGACAGGCTCCATGCAAGTAAGATATTTATTTTTCTACTTACAGAGATTTGGTTGCTCTGATGACAGAACAAAAGCCTAAATAGCAAAATTGAGTAAACTCTGTAATTCATTCCGTTGCCAGAGTCGCGTCTGGACAGCTCTGGAAGGTACTGCGTGTGCTGTGCGAAGGAGGAGAAACAATTCACACCTTACATGTGCAAATAAGCCTCTTTCATTTCTTGCCATCAGGGGTTTCTACCTGTGAATTTGCTGCTTGCCATTGAGAAACAGAATAGGACTTGCATTATTTAGTAGGGTTTTTAATGTGCTAAGGCACTTTGATAACATTACAAATAAAAAAGAAATTCCTTCTCACATCTTTAGCCACCATTATTTGGCTTCCTTCCTGTTCACTGAGGTCAGGCCTGTCTCAGCCCTCCTGGCCTTCCGTGGTTTTGTTCCCATCAACCGGTGACGGGATGGACCTCGGTGAGCTTAAGGATACGCTGAGGTCTCTGTCTGTGCTCACCATCCTGGATTTCCTTTATCACCTCTGAAAATGGACACTTTTCAGGGCGTGTTTCATTTGTCCCCTGTAATTAAGGAAATTCTCCAACTTAGGTAGATTATAAACCTGCAGAGCCATTTTCTGACTGACTTCTAGTAGAGCAAACTCTCCCTAATGAAACAATCCTCCATGGCATGAGGGCTAACGATGACGGCTGTCGTCCCTGAAGGCAGGGGAGCAGAGTCTGTCTTAATCATATTGCCCGTTGTGCTAACAACGTACTCTTAATCCACGCTTCAAACACGTGGCGTTTGGCCAGAAATAGGCAGTGGGTGGATCCCAAGGAAACGGAGTACACGGAACAAAGGCTGTCTCATTATTCTGCTCTGAATTTGCAGCCCATCGCTGAAGCTGGCCGTGACATAAGGGTTACTGCTGGACTTGCTGGCTTTCAAACGCAGAAAAGGAAAGAGTAGTTTCTCATTTTCACCGCTTTGTCTAGTGTCGTGGTTTCTACACAAGCACAGAGAGCTGATAAACTTTTCTGAAATGTTTTTGCTGAGAACAGAGTAGGAAAATCCAAGAAGAAATCCCAAGGAACAAACTGACCTTAACTAGAGACTTAAAATAGACAATTGATGTGGCTGAAAGCAGCTCTAGAAACCCTCCTGAGAAGGGTTTTCCACGCCCCAGATAGCCAGGGTTCCCACAAGAGTTAGGTGAGCTGATGCAGGCTACAACACATTGGGTATGGAAATGTTTTGTGCTGGAAAGGACCTCCCACGTTTTGGTTTTTACTTGTGCAAAGGTAAAGCGTGTATTCCAAGTCCATGTTTGAAATGACCACTAGGGTGGCATTTTGAGAATCTCCGATACAGCGAAATCCAGAGGAGCCTTTGATCCCCTCTCAGGTAGGATGTTAGTTACACCTTTCTGGTTCCTTGCAGGGCAGCTGAAGAGAACAAAGTGTGCTGAAATTGATGTGGAAACTCCCGACTCCATCCTCGTGAACACAAACCTGCGGGCGCTGATCAACAAGCACACGTTCTCCGTCCTGCCCGCAGAATGCCAGCAGCGCCTGCTGCTGCTGCTGCCGGAGGTGGACAGGCAGGTATGTGGCGGTTTCTGCTGTGGAGAGGAGCGAGGCTCTTGGGTGTCAGTAGGGAGCATCTCCAGAAGTAATTCAGACTAGACATCCAGGTACTCTTGCACAGCGTAAAAAAAACTGGAAGATTCTTCAGTGATTCATTTGGGTATTTGTTGCTACCAGAAAAAAAAAAATAAAAAAAATTCAGGTTTGATAAACCAGTGGCTTAATTCTATTTAATCAGCTCCATGTTCCCAGCTGCAGCACGAGCAGTGTTTCTGTTACACTGGACCTGAAGAGGGCCAGGAGTGATGGGAACGCAGCGGCTTCAGCATCTTCCTCTCTCCTGTCCTCTCCCAGACTCTTCAGTGCAGGATTAACCCTGCAGCCTTTTTGAGAGAGGTGCCTTCCCACGGAGTACCCAAACAAATGCTGCCGTTTAGTTCCACCCTCTTCTGTTTCTTGTCATCATGGAATCACAGAATCATTTAGGTTGGAAAAGATCTTTAAGGTTGAGCCCAACCGTTAACCCAGCACTGCCACATCCACCGCTAAACCTCGTCCCTAAGCACCACGTCTGCACGGCTTTTAAACACCTCCAGGGACGGGGACTCCACCGCCTCCCTGCGCAGCCCATTCCAGTGCTCAACAACCCTTTGGTGAAGAAATTGTTCCTGACATCCAACCTGAACCTCCCCTGGCACAGCATGAGGCTGTTTGCAGAGCAGACTTGACCTGCTCCAAAGCTTGTGTCCTGGCCTGAAGCACAACCAGATTAAAGATACCAGGCACGCAGCGTGCGTCAGCTGTGGAGGCAGTTTATTTTTGTGGATTGTCTGTTTAAGATCTCTGTGTGTGAAGAGAGGAATTTGGAAAAGCAGAAGAGTGCTCAGTGGGGAGGAATGGGTTCATTTGCTCTGGAGTGCCGCAGCAGAAACAGGGAAGGTTTCACGGAGCTCTTCGCTAAACAGCCGGTGATAACTGGAGCAGTTTGTGTTAGTGACAAGGGGGTAAGAACTCAGCCGTCGCTAGTGCAAGAGCAGCGAAGAGGATCTTTGGTAGGATGGTTATTTTCAGCTCAGCTGGCCCTGGGGCAATGGCCCTGGAGGGGTGTTAGTTCAGACGCGTTACCGCACGTGCCCGGAGCTGTTTTAACGTTAGCTTGTTAGCTAGATAGCAAAGCTGGCTTCGAGACGCCGCTCCAGATGGAAATCTTCAGTGTGTCCTGTCTCAGATCTGCGTGTTCTCTGCGTGGTGTTGAGATCAGTTCTAGATGCCTGTGTGTACAGCCTGCAGTCCCCTCCCGGGGTCTGCATCTCAGCTGGTTTCTCTGGGCTCCTGCAGAAACTGGGAAGCCAGCTGGTACAGGTGTCTGCTTCGGGACAAGGTGAGCCAAGGCCCGGCCTCCGTACGCTCGGCCGAGTGGGTCGCTGTAAGCTGTGACGGGACAGCAGCGCAACACAGACACGTAGAGCAGACGCCCGTGGTTAGTGAAGGGATTTCCACCCTCACAGCTCTGCGGCTCTCTTGGATCTCGCTGGACGTTAGTAACGCGTGTGGGTCTGGCCGCTGCGCTGTGGCCTGCTTTGCTGAACAGATAGCGTTAATTTGGGGTGAGGAGGAGTGCTCACATTTGGTGTTCTCTCATAAATTCTCATCTTCGATCGGCACTCGTCGGGGACTTGTTAGTCCAAGGCTGATCCAATAAATATTTGAAGGCGTTGTTTTATAGGTCCTGTGGCCTTTGTAATAATTAGGTACATGTCAAGATATGATGTGATGGAGTTTGCAGCTGGAGCTTACTGGCAGGAACCCCACAGCAGATGGCAAGGCATTTCTGTCCTGACTTTTAAGTTTAATTGTCCTTAAATAGAGTTAGAATCTCACTGAGAACAAACTTTGACTAAATAATATTGCTTGGCTCCAGAGAGGACAGTTTTTCATTTTGCTGTAGTAAATCCAGAGCAGGGCACCGCGTGAAGCGGTGATGCGTGCTGAGCAAACGTCAGGCCCGGCCGCAGTAAGCGGGGGAGGTGGAGGCTCGGACGCGCGGTTGTGACGGGTCGTCTGCCGCGTGGTGCTCGGCAGTGGTGCAGGCTGGGCCGTTGCCGCGGGTGCGTCTGGAGAGGGAAAGCGGGCGCCCTGCGGCGGCTGTCTGCGTCCAGCTCGAGGAACAGGCAGCGCCGCGCGTCCGGGAGAGGATGGTCCTGGGAATTCTGCTCCTGGTCGTCGATCAATAGAGATCTGGACTAGGAAATAAATCTGCTTTTGTAAATCCCTGTAGTGGCTGCTCCGAACTTCAAAATCTCTAACTAGATCTTGCCTGCAAAAGCACTACCATCATTTTAGTAAATGGTGCATAAAGAGCAGCGTTCCTCTCTGTCAGATCCTGCCCTGTTGAGCGTTTGCCGCAGAGATCTCCCAGTGTCATCGGATGTGTCCTCTGTTTGGACAGTTGGGGTTTGCCTGTTTGTTCTGATTTATTTAGGCAAGAAATGGAAGCACATCAGTATTGCTCACTGCAAGTTTTTCTGACTTACGGAATCATAGGTATATTTTTATGTTTCTGGGGGAGAAATTCCACATTTACTTCTGTGGGGTAAAGAGCAAAATCAAGCCTCATATGTTTTATGATCCTGGCTATAATTTCCCACTATGCTATGTCTTAGCCTCTTGTTTTCTCATTCCTGTCCTGCTCTATAGCGTGGCTGCCCACTTTGGTTAGCTGTGTTTTGAAGAGGGAATGGGTTTTGAGCTTCATTTGTCCCTGTTTGTCCGGAATCATGCACGGTTATGGTTATGTCCATTTCCAAGTTACTTTATATCGTACCTTTTATGTCCGTGCTTTTCCTTCGTGCACTTTTTTCTGTTCACCAGGAGACAGCAGAGCTGTTGCTCTGGATGGTAGTTCAGGCACTGCCTCCCATTCACTTTGCAGGGCAAAAGGCATCTGAAGCAGCTTTTCAGAGGCCGTGCTGTTCTGTCTCCACGTGCTCCTTCTCGCCACCCTGCCATCTGCTGCTCGTGTGTGTTTGTGCTGCAGCAGGGCTGGAGAGCGTTGGGCCGCAGCAAGGATGGGGAAACGTTACCGCAGTCTCCTGGATCCCACGCTTGGCCAAGCGCAGCCAACGGAGGGCTGATTATTGTCTGCCAGGGCAGTTCAAGGCAGATTGCAGGGAGGTCTGTGGCAGTGTTTGGACTCTTGCTCTGTTTTCAGACCCCGTGTGACAACACGTGACTCTTGTCTTTCCAGCTGCTTAATGCTGTTTGCTTTGCCGTGCGTTGCAGGTCGGGGCGGACGGTTTGATGAAGCTGAGTGGCTCTGCGCTCAACAACGAGTTCTTCACTTCGGCTGCCCAAGGCTGGAAGGAGAGGCTGTCAGAAGGTAAAACCTCCCCAAATGATGAACGAAAATGCTAGAAGGCTTTCAGGTAGTCAGTGTTTTGAGGAATGCGTAAAAGGTCTTTTTTGGGGGAAGTTGAAGCGCTGGAGTGACTCACTAGGTGAAGACAGCTGTAGTCACTGCAGCCCATGAGAGCGAACGCAAGCCCAGAACTATGTAAACTCAAGATCATAGGGAGCTGCAGCAGGGAGCTCTCCTTTGAATTGAACATGTGGAAAAATGAGCAAGTCTCTGGAAAAAATGAGAAAAGAAGGAAAATGTATTTAAAATCTTGTTGAAATTCCAGTAGGGCTGTGTTACTCTCAAGTTGTGGAAGCTAAATACAGCTCCCTGCTAAGCTCAGTGGAGGAGGTAAATTACGTTCCCAGAGTGACGCGCTTTGTCGTCAGCGAAGTCGTCTACCCGCAGCGGTACGGCCCGTCCTTTGAGCGGCGGTTTTTATATAACACCGTCAGCCACATGCTAACCTGCAGGACTCCTGCACCTTCAGCAGTCGTTCGCAGCCTGAACGCAGAGGTGCTTGGTTCCATGAACTGGTCAGCTCACATCATCGGCAGGAAGCGTTCATCAGCTCACTCATGGCGGGCAGGGACCATTTCCCTACAAAATTCAACCCCTCAGCCTCTCACCAGGGTTGTTATAAAGACTACAGCACCAATCATGACTGCCTTTAAGAAGGGAAGATCATTTACTCACGCCCAGAGGACTGACTCCAAGAGGCTTTTCCGTAGAAAGCATATCGGATTCTGTACGAATAACCCGTTACCCTTTGTGGGTCCGGGGTCATCTGTGCAGTGAAGAGCCAAGGCACAGAGCTCAGCTCTCTCATCTGTTCAATTGTTAAAACCAGCCCTGGTTTTGGCCCCCATCACTTAGTTGTCCTTGCAATGCTTCTTAGAAGACCTTTGTCCGTTCGTGCCTACACATGCAGAGGGTGCAGCGCTGCGTACACGACGACTTTCTCAGCGGAGTGAAGCCGCTGTAGAACCTGCTACGGCGGTGAGGCTCGTGAGGATCAGGCGAGGTCTGGAGATCCCGCTGACAGTCTCGCCGAGCACTGTACCGCCGCTCAGGTAGCCAAGCGTGATGTCAGCGTGGGCAGAGCTGCGCTGTAGGCTGTCTTCAGCTGCTCCTCGGCGTTCTGCCGATTCCTGACAATGCTGGGGGCACCCACAGTATTAGTCAGCATACGCAGGCCTGGCCAGCCGCAGTGTCATCACGGGGAAAGTTGTGGAGCAAGCCTTCTTGGAGCACATCTCTGGGCACGGGAAGGAGAAGGGAACCATCAGCATGGTTTTCCAAAGGGGAAATCACGGCTGAATAGCTTGACTGCGTTAAGAATGACTGAATTTGTGACCAAGGGGAGAACAGTGGGCGTCACTTACCTCAGCCTAAACGAAGCTGTGATAACTGTCTCCCGCAGTGCTCCTGTATCCGAGCTGGGACACGAGGGGCTAGGTGGGTGCAGAGCCGGATGGGCGAATGGCTGCTCAGACAGTCAGACTGGGAGTCACGGTTCGCACTGGGAAGCTCGTTACAAGCGGAGACCGCAGGGGCCTGTCTGAGCCCCAGTCCTGTTTTCCTTCTTTATCAGTGACCCTGGGGGAGTTTGCAGAGAACACGTACTGGGGGGACCAGTGAGTGTGCTGGAGCACGGGGCACGTTTAGCGGTCCCATCCAGCGGGACCGAGACAGGCAGGATCCCGCTGCTGGGAGGGAAGAGCCCCCGGCAGCGGCACGGGCTGGGGAGGGGTGACCCCACGGCAGCCCCTGCTGCAGGGAGGCCAGCGGAGCATGGAGCCAGGCTCACGTGCGGTGCACGGCAGGACGAGAGCAGACAGGCACGAGATGGGACACGAGGAAAAGCTTTTCCCCTGGAGGACAGTCCGGCAGGGGAGCGGGGGCCCGCTGCTACAACAGAGCCTATTCCAAATTAATTAATTTTGTACGCTGTGACTAAATTACGCTAAAGGCAGGCATTCCGGTGCTTTCGATGCGACAGGCTTTCTGTATTTATTTACCTGACCAAGTTTATACAAAAATAGAGAAGGAAGTTGATGTAACAGATCCTGTTCCGGGCCCTCTGTACTTGCTGCCATGAAAAGTGACTGTGCTGAGTTAATCCTGACAAATAACGGTGTGTGGAACGGGACACACTTAGTTTCCTTTGGGCGTACTTTGGTAGCTGTGTGGAGAGCGCGCTCAGCGAGAATTCCTTACAGTTCCCTTATTTCATGGGAGACAGTTACTGAGAAACTGCGCAGTGATGGAAGAATCCAGTTTGTTAATTTCTGTGAAGAATCCCCTCCCTTTGCTAACTGCGGAGCTGGAAAAGATCTGATTCTGGTACCTGTTCCTCCAGTGCCAAAGAGCACAAAGGAGATGGTGTGTGAACGCGATAAACCTGGAGAGCGGATGGCCAGAGAGCTGCAGCTGTGGCCAGACCCAAGCCTGCCTCTTGCCTAGTGATGAGCTCTTACGATATTAGCACGCAGGCTTACGGACCGCGGTGGTTCAAAGCTGCGTCGGGGAGGGCTCCCACTTGACGCTGGGAAACGATTCTTACAAACCAGAAGACGTGCATGTGTGAAATGTGCGCTTCAGGTGTGCCGGAGGGGTGTTTGTGTTCCCCACCTGCCTGCAACAGAATAGCATCTGTTGCCAGACAGATTTTCTGTCATTTGTGCTGGGCAAGACGTGTCTGATGTTCTTGCTCGTGTACTTCAGCACAGCCATCCCCCGCTGTTGTTGCAGGGTGCCGCGTTGTGCTGCCAGCTCACAGGCAGCATGTTCAGACCCCCCAGAAAATGGCAGTTCGGCAGCGCGGGCACGGGTACGTACAGCGTACGACTGCGTGGAGTTGTGTTCGTTCAGGAAGCGCTGTTTCACACAAAGCATCTCTTGGAGGCCAGAGCGGGCGCTGGCAAGGAGCCCGTCGCTGCACGGGGCAGGCAGCAGGAACACCTTGCAGCTCAGGAGAAGGGCTGAAGATGCGAGGTGGCTCCCATGGTTGTCCCGATTCATTTTGCCCACGGCTGTTTTTGAAGATCTCCTTTATTGCATTTTGCAGGTGAGTTTACACCAGAAATGCAGCTGAGAATACGGCAAGAAATAGAAAAGGAAAAGAAGGTGGAGTTGTGGAAGGAGCACTTTTTTGAGAGCTACTACGGCCAGAGGTAAGACACTGGGCTGTCTGTTCCGCCAGCGCTGCCCGTCCAGACGCACCTTGCAGTCACCCGCCGCAGAACGCCCTGTTTCCCCGCGCCCTCAGTCACACGCGTGTGGGGTTGAACTCCCAGCTCTGCGGGTCTCTCCTTCTGTGCTGCTTTTTGTGTTGAGATTTTCCCATCCTGGTTGGCTATGGAGAGGATTTCAGGTTTCTGCGTGACTAACCGTACTAAGAAACCTGAACGTGAAGAGGCGCATATAAATAACCGAGGAGTTTCTTACCCTGCATCCTGACGGTTGGCTTCTGTGCCTCCCCGGGGCTGTCAGCCCGTTTCCCCCCTTCACCTCTGGCGTTTTGCCCTCTGGAGCGTTGGGATCAGCGCAGGCCCTGGCTTTGTCGTTCCGTGCTCTGACAGCGTGGGGTCTCACGGGTGGCAGGGGGCTGGCGCGTACTGAGTGAGGGGACGCACCGGGCTGAGAACCTGAGCGTTGGCAAAGAGCTTTACTTGGCTAGCCTAGCCAGTGCTCCAGCGTTGAAAACCGGGATGTAATCAGGCACGGAGCTCTGTGCTGGAGGAGAAGAGGTGACAGCCGTATCCTTGAAGCTTTAGGGGGACGGGCGATGGCAGGGCAGCCTGGAGGTGACGTGCGCAATAGCAGCACTGCGGTTCTCTCTGGCCCCTACGAGCTTCATCAGGTTGGCTTTGTCAGATTTTGTCCGGTTTTGTGCGTTCATGTTGGGGCATTACGTTCAGAGGGATGGATGGAGTTAATCCTAAATCAGACGTCACTCTGGGAATTAGATTCCCAGCTTGTTCGTTCTTTCACAAGTAGAGGTGGATGAACAGAACAGGGAAATACTCGCAGCTTTTCGATGATGGAGAAGGGCAGCAGTGTCGGTCCTCAGCTGAGGGCATGTCCGTGGTTCTGGCACTAGACATGCTCCTCTGGAAAACACGGTGGGACACTTCTCAGGGTCCCCGTCCACAGATGTCACCGTGTGAGCTTTAGTGAAGTGTAAGCTCACTGTGTGGGGGTGTTCACGTGCCGCTCTATGTCCGGGGCAGCTCGTAAAGGGAATGGTCACTGCTGCCCAAATCCTTTTGGTTTGCAGCCTGGGAAATCTGCATCTGGATAGAGGACTAGGTGTAACCCGTGTTGCGTGTATTCATTTCGTTGGTTCTAAGCTTTGCTGTTAAGTTCTGTTTCGTGTGGAAGTACTAACGGTACCCAGGGCTTTCACAGATGATGGCACAGAATTAGGTGTGAGACACATTTGTTGAGGGTGTACATGGAGAATCCTCACTCAGTTTTCCTAAGGGTTAGTGTGCTTTCTGCAGGAATGTTTTACAAAATAAAAATCCTGTTTTTATTGACAGTTCTGGACTAAGTCCTGAAGAGTCCAAGAGACTGATAGCCAACACCAGCCCTGCCGAGACAGAGACTGAAAGCCCAGCAGCTGAACAGCCCAAATGCACACCAGCGCCTCTGCCACCACTCAGAGAGGAGGTTATGTCTCCGTTAGAGCCTAAAGCACAAGCAGGCCAGGAAGCACCAGCGATGAAGAAAGGAGGAGAGGAAAAAAGAGAGGACACGCAGCCCAAACCGGCCAAACCCGCTGAGGCCTCGGTTTCCCCAGATGGGGGTGCGGTGAAACCCAGCGACCACTCTCCTCCAAGAGAGAGAGTCAAGGGAGAGTCCCTTCAAGAGAAACCACCAACTGCCGCTGGTCAAAAGCCAGAGGAAGAGAGAAAGCACGCTGCGGCAAGGGAGGCGCCAGCAAAAGAGCCCATCAGTACCTCAGCCCCGGCCCCCAGTAAACCAAAGAGCCCCCAGGCAGCTGAAGGAGCGGCGAACGTGAAGGGCCCGGTGATGGCTCCCGAAACGCCAGAAAAGCAGCCCCCCGTAAGTGAAGAAATGGAAGTCAGCGTTGAGGCCCAGAAGAGGAAGTCGGAGAGTCATGAAGAAGCTCCAGCCACCCCTGAGAAGAAGCCACGCATCGTGGAGACCTGTCAGCACCACCAGGCATTTCGGGCCCAGCCGCAGTCCTTTCCTGCAGCGGGGACCCCAGTGCCCCGCGTACCCCCGCTCAAGGTAACGAGACCTGGGGAGAGATTCCGGCTGCCTGCCGTGGGCCGGGCCGGCTGGGGCTCCGCAGAAATGCTTTGGCCGTTGTGTTACGTGTGGCGGTTGTGTAACCGCTTAGCGTAGCGATGGAAATATTTGATCCAAAGGTGTCAAAGCTCAGCTGTTTGCTGAAGGGGGTCTGCTGGCTGGCTGACCAAGGTGACTTCAGCGAAGTCTCCCTCGCACCCCAGCCTCTGCTCAAAGGTCTCTTGGGCAGAAGCTTGCCCAGTTGTGCAGGAGCCCAGGACTGGGTGTAACTGGGAGCACTGCAGTTCACGGTGGGAAGTGGGGAGAGCTGCGGGGGGGCTGCGGGACACAGCCCAGGAGCGCACAGGGTGTGCTGGGTGTCCCTGGCAGTACGGTAACGGGCCCGGAGAGCGCTGTCAGCAGCTTCCTCTGCTGTTCCCAGTCCTGGAATGAGGTGATTTGCCGGTGTGTAATCTAGAAATTCCGCCGGCGGCACTTCTGCCAGCCGAATGCAGCGGGGCGCCAGGCTAGGTGGCGGGAAAGGACGATTCTAGGGAACATCTCCATTCCATGCGGCCATGCGGCTGCCGAGTTTCAGCAAGAACCCACCTAAGAAAGGAAGCAGGCGGTCCGTCACCCCTGGGATGGGGCAGGGGGAAAGGGCGCACGAAAGGAGCGTTCCAGGCTTCGGCCTGGCCGTGCCGTTCACTTGCGCTTTCCGTCCCGCTCCTAGCGCCACACCCCCGCTGCTGACCATGGGAGGTCTGACACCGCGTACGGAAGAGCGGTTGGCCTTCCGGTGTAACAAACACGGGATTTAATTTAATTATAGAGTGAAATCAAGGGCGATTGAAAACATTTTCCCCAGTAAGGCAGAAGACATGTTGTTCCTTAGAAGAGCAGGCAGCGGTGCACTGGTTAATGGGAAGATGAGTCGGGCGCAGCGCGGTGTTGCAGATTCGTGGAAAGTGTAACCTTAAAATATCCACGCGTACATCTTTGCAGTGGGGACAGTGCTAACGCTGCTGCGCTGGTCTCATCTCTCACATTCTAGACAGAACAAACTTTGAGAAAGTAAACGGCAATGCCGAGGGGAGTGCAGAATGTATGTTAGAAGGAAGGACTGAAATATTGGCGTTTCATCTACAGACGCACAGGGGAGAGATGAGTACTACTTTGTGTAAAGGCTGAGGAGACAAGTGTGAATACACAGGGGTAGAAGAGCAGTGCAGAGTCAGGCAGAACATCGACACAGACATTTAAAAGGATACAAATTCCATGTGACTAAAGTACGAAACGTGGAATAAGGGATGATAGGTGTTGAGTTCTGGAAAAACCTCTTAGTTTTTCCTGAGGGAGCTCGACGGGCCTTTGAGCGATGCTGTACCAGGTACTCGGCGGGACTGCAGGGGATGGGCCTCCAGGCCCAGTCGCTGAGGTTGTGACGGACGCTGGACTGGCGTGCCAGGCACCCAGACATCGTAAGTGTCTTTACGTTTATCTCAGGTGAGGGAGATGAGGGATTTCTCCAAAACTGCAACTGTACACACTGGAATTCTTTGATGTGGGAGTTCATTGTTCCCGGTATCTCAGTTGTGCGTTTCTCCTCCTCTGTTTCAGATTCCCGTCTCCAGAATCTCCCCAATGCCATTTCCTGCGGGCCAGGTCTCTCCCAGGGCACGTTTCCCACTCTCTCTCACCAGTCCGGGAAGAACCGGGGCCAGAACTTTGGCAGACATCAAGGCAAGAGCCCAGCAAGCCAAGGCTCAGAGGGCAGCGGCCGCCGCTGCCGCCGCCGCCGCCGCTGCTGCTGCCGCTTCGAGCGGGGGGGCTGTCCCAGGGCCTGGGCCGGGCGGTGGGGGGGGCCCGCCGGGCAGCGGGGGAGAGAAGAGTAACGCAGCAACAAGCGGAGCCAACGAAACTGGAATTCGGGGAAATGCACTGGAACTGGCAGGAACTGGAAGCGGGGGAGGTCCGAGAAGGTTTCTTCCCCATTGCCCAGGGACCCCCGCCCAAACGGAGAGCCGGCCCGCGGACCAGGCACCACCTCCCAGTCCTTCTAGAGCACAACTACAGCAAACCGCCCCACTGCAGGCCCGGGCTGCAGCCGGCAGCGCAGGTCCCGGCTCCTCCGCCGCGGGGTCGGCGCTGGAGAACACCCCCAGACTGAAACAGAGCCCCCCCGCTGCGACTGCACATCAGGGTTCAGGCTCCCCGTGCGCGGGCGGCAGCGACAAGCAGGAGAAAGCACCTTCTGCTCCGGCGGGTCCCAGCCAGGCCTGCGGGGCGACAGCCGGCAGGGACGGGACGGCCTGCGTCGCTGCATCCTCAGCAGATGGCACCGCAAACGTCACCAGGGGAGCACCCCTGGCCTTAGGGACCAGCCTGGACGTTTCTAAAAGCAAATGTCCTTCCCCTCTGATGTCTTCACGAACGCCCCCCAGCGCAGAAGCCCAGGCCGGAGCTGTGGTCGCGTCTGTCCCACCCTCTCACTCTTCACCCGTAGCGCCTAGCCTTAAAACTCACGCGAGCTGCAGCTCAGGCGGGGCCCTCCCAAAGCCAAGCTCCAGCATTCCTGCTAGCAACCCCTTGGTCACCCAGCTTCTTCAAGGCAAGAATGTCCCTCTGGAGCAAATCCTGCCGAAGCCGCTCACCAAAGCAGAGGTGAGACCTGTCCCATTAGCTTCTCATGAAGAGAAAGGCGCGGCGGCCGCAGCCAGGGCTGCCAGTGTAGCGGGGAACGGCACTGGAGCCGAGGGTGGGGAAAGACAATCGAGTTTACCCACACAGCCGCTTGGGAAGATCTTTTGCCAGAACAGGCCCCTGCCCCGCATTCCGAGGACCTTTCCGCTCCCCTCGGGAAAGGACCCCGGTGTCGACCAGCACCAGTGCCACGAGGCGCTCAGCAAGACAACCCAGGAGCAGATCCTTCAGACCCTCATCAAGAGGGTGCAGAGGCAGAATTTGTTGCCAGTCCTTCAGCCTTCACAGCTGAACCTCACTCACTCAGGCTTCCAGTTAGAAAACAGCTCCACCAGCCAGAGATTTATGCTGGGCTTCATGGGCAGAAGGACGTCCAGGCCTGCCATGTCTGGTCATTATCTGCTCAACATTTCCACCTACGGTCGCGGTTCAGAGAGTTTGAGGAGAGGCTTCTCCCTGAACCCTGAAAACCGCTTGTGTCTGAGCAGCCCTGCTGATGCTCCTAAAGCAGAATTTGGGGAATGTGAGGAGGCACCTGGCCACGGCAGCAGCAGCGATGAAGGAGATGCAGATGATGAGAGCACTGGTGATGAACGTGAACACAGCGGTGTAAAAGAGGAGCCGCAGGCTTCTGATCAGTGTGACAAAGAACAGGTGTCTCATAGCATCGGCTCTTCGGAGCACAGCACGCTCGCTAAGAAGGGCGTAAAGGCAGAAGCAGCCACGGCTCAGCACACAGCAGCCAACAAGGAGAACGTTCAGGCGTTTGACGGAACTACGCTAGCACGAGATTTTATTCAGGCTGCTCAAGAGCAAATGGCACACGCGATGAGGGGGAAAATGCAGAGCAGCCCGGAGCTTTTCAGCACTTCTGTGCCGTCCTCGGACTCTGCGCAGCAGCCGCCTCCGCTGCGCTCCCCTTCGCACCCCCCAAAGCTGTCCGGCAGTGCCGCGGCGCAGCTCCTTGGGCCCAGTTACAGCGGCACGATAAACGTCTCCACCTCCCCGGACGTGAACCAGGGGGCTCTGATGAGCGGGCTGTCGGAATGCAACCAGCTGTCCAGCAGCATGGGCAACGTCATGTCCTTTTCCGTGACTGTCACCACCATTCCCACCAGCCAGGCCCTGAGCTCGGGCAGCCACGCTCAGACCATCCCCGTTCCGGCCTTCGCCGAGGACAGCAGCGTGGAGGATTCCCCTTCCAAGTGTTACTGCAGGTTGAAAGCCATGATCATGTGCAAGGGCTGCGGTGCCTTCTGCCACGATGACTGCATCGGCCCCTCTAAGCTCTGCGTCTCCTGCCTCGTCGTGCGGTAACCCAGACGGGAAGCGGGGAGGAGGGTGGCTTGGTTTGGGGTTTGCTTTCGGAAGCACGTTGGGAAGAAACAGGAAATTTACTGCCTTGCACAAGAGACACGTTACCGAATCAGGAATACAGAGTAGAGTTCTTCTTTCATTAAAGAAAGAGCACCTTCTTGTACAGTGAGTCTGAACTGCGCTCAGCCACGTGAATTGTGACAAGAGTTTGCACTTAAGGAATTATGTAAATATGTCACATTATTTTGTTTAAAAATATTTTTTCAATCTTCTAGGAGCTAGTGTTTGACTTGTGCTGCAGTCTCGTTAACCCCAGCCTGCTGTCCAGCGCGTTTGCTGAGCTCTGCTCTAGACGGGGGAGCAAACCCGGCAGAACCTCCGCCCGTTGGTCTTCTCTGGACGCAGGGAAATGGAGAAGCTAACCGTTTGTACTGGCTGACCGAGCAGCGCAGCAGGAACCCCCGAAGGGGCTCGCTTTGTTGCTCTGAATTTTAGTTCAGATTTCCCCGAACTGGAAGGCACTGACGTCGTAGCAGGCTTTCGGGTAATTAGCTGCCTTCCAGCTGTGAGCGGGCTGGTTCCAGAGGGCAGGCTGGGCCGTGCAATACTGGCTGGTGGTTCTGGTTTGCGTGTCCTCTCCTCTTCAAGGGGTCAGTTGCAGTCACCTTGTTTTCAGGAAGGTAATTTGCTACTGGTAAATGCTGAAAGAGGCAACTGTACTAACCATAGGATCCAAGAGTTTGAATCGCTAAAACAGCTCGGTCGCGGTGCGTACCGGTGATCCAGGAACCGTTTACAGCAGAGGTCACAAACTCGTGGTGAACTGCGATGCGTGGCTGGTCTGTCAGGCCGCGGCAGGAACCCGCTAGCGTCGGCACGGCGCGTGAGCTGGAACGCCCGTCCCGCGGTCAGGAACCAGCGGCTGTCATGGCACGCGGCACCGGTGAGGCCACTGAGCGTCACCCCTGTTCCTGCTGCTTCCTAGGAAGCTTCTTGTGCTCGCTCAGACCTCCGCGGTGGGCAGGCCTCTCCAGTTCTACAGAAGGTTTTATATTTAGCGTAGCGTAGGGACAGGAAAACAAGTGTCTGGTTGGGCTGCGCCGCTGGCCGCCGTGCGTTTTCGAATACAACTCGGCTTGGCTCGGCCTGGGTGCTGCTCGGCTGAGGTCTGGGCTGGGGTGGGGCTGGGGGCTGCACCGCGCCCCTCCTGCCTGAGCGTGGGACACGGCCAGTGACACGCGTCCTCACTGCGGGCGACCAGGATTCGTTCCCTCCGAGTTACCGGAACGAAAGCGGTTCCAGAACCGTACTCTGTTCTCAGCAGGAAGCAATGGCGGCGGGCCGCTGACGCAGCACGCGCCGATCTGCGCTTTGATGATCGCAGTGTCTGCACCAGTCCAGAGCTGTGTGTCCTTTCTCACTCATCACGTCCAGTCGGGTGTCGCTGTGGGGCGGGTGGGGCCATACCGCATCTCGGTCGGGTTGGGATCTGTCTCTCTTTGATGGAAAAGCACTGAATTCACTTTTAATCCAAAGGCCTTTTAAAGATGAAGCAATATTAACAGAGCAGGTGGGACAGCGGCTGTGCGCCGGGCCCGCGGCCTTGCTTTTGTCTCTCCTTTGGCCGCCCCCCCCGGAGCGGCGTGCCGTCGGTGGCCATCAGCAATAACTGCCTGGGGAGCAGGCGGCGTGCTTGTCCGAGGAGCGGGGGTCGTTTGTTTGGTAACCATAAAGAAAAGCGAGTTGCAGATTTAATCTCGTGGTGGCAGAAACCTTTCCTTCCCTGTCCGGCGGAGCGCGGCGTCCTCAGAAGCGGGATCCGTGGCGTGTCCTGGTCTCCCTTCTGCTCACATTTTCTGGAGAGCAGTGACCCCTGCTTTCTACATCACTGCTCAGGCAGCCAGTGGCGAAGAGGATTTAAGTATTAGAAATAAAGTCCATTTGTAAATTCTAAAATTGAACCTCAAAAAAAAAACAAAAAAAAAACCCACCAGAGCTGCTGTCCTGTGCGTGCGCACGCAGAGGGGCAGAGCAGCACGCGTGGGCTGGCTTCTCCGGCTGCGGCCCGGGCGCTGGACCAGGGATGGACTCGCACACGGGCCCCGATTCGGGCAGCAGCGCGTCACTGCCTGTTCCAGCTCCTGCTGCACGAGGGATTTCTGCCTTTTTTAAATCCGGGGACGCGGTGTACGACGGTTTGAAGCTGCTGCCTGGAGGAGCGCGGTGCTGGGAGCAGGTCTGTCCGTTCCTCAGCCGAAGCTGTGACGAGACATGAGAGAAGCTACAGCGGCGTAATCCCAGTTCATTCTGCTCTGCGAGAGACCCCCAGTATAATCCAATTTAAAGGCTGTTGCTAGTTACAGAATAAACTGGAATAAACTGAAAAAGTCACCCTTGCCCCAGAGGAGAGGGCAGAGGTTTTGCTGGTGTAGTTGGATCGGTTCTGCCCGCGCCGCGACGTGGATGGGTGCAGGTGCAGCCCGGCGGGGCTGCGTAAGAGGGGAAGGAGGACGCTGAGGAGCAGCAGGCTGGGAGCTGCCGCGTGGGCTTGGCTTTCCCTGCCGCAGGCTCCTCTCGTGACCCCGCTCTGGAAGCGCAGGAAGCTGCTGTTGCCCGAGCAGTCCCGCGGGAAAGGCGCCTGCTTGGCCGTCGCCGTCCCGGCTTGGGGTGGTCGGTGACCGCGGTGGCTGCAGATTTGTCCTGGCCAGTGCAGGCATCTCGCGTGGTGGCTCGGGGGTTGACAGCTCTGTTCAGTGCCTTAGTTGTATTTAACAGATCAGCACTTTGCTTGGGCTACTCTTGTTCTGTTTCTTTTTAAGGAAATAAATTCCTTAACTGCGTGTCTGTAACACAGGCTGTGAGCTACTGGGGCAGCCTGACGGAACGATCTCCGCAGGGTTGCAAGAGGGCATTACGTAGTTAGGAAATGGTTGGGAATACCGGGGCTCGGTGTAGTCATCGCTGCAGGAACAGGAACGGGCTGGCGTACCGCCCTGACGGCTTTGTGTGTTTTACGGTGCTGGTGCTTGAATCCAGGACTTCAGGAGGGGAAATCCCGGAGCCGCTACGGGAGCGTTCCCTGCGTGGGACCTGCCTGCTACCGCCTCACTGCTGAGGCTGCTCCTGGCAGCCTCGCTCTGCCCATGGTCTGACCTTCCTGCTGTCCTCCCAGCAGGACGTAAACCTGCCTTCACGCGGGGTTTACCAACCGCAGGGACGTCACGACGCGGTTTAAAGCATTAGCCGCGGTTCCCCGGGTGTTCCGTTACTAGCACTAGAGCAAAGGCTGTCAGAAAAAAAACCTGAGAGAAAACGTTTCCAAAGCCTCATTTCAAACTGTGTCTGTGGCAGTAAAGGCAGGAGGAAGATTTCAGCGTTCCCTTTTGGGCCACGTCCAGGTCCTGCAGCACGAGCACGAGAAGTGCGGGCTGATCAAGGGAGTGAACGTCCCGGAGCAGACCCTGCACAGAACAGCGTGTCCGCCCCGGAGGAGCGGGCGCTCTGGGAGTGAGCTCAGGATTTGAGATGGCCTGCTAGCCCAGGGAAGGAACCTGGTGTGAAGTTTCCACGGCCCTTCTTAAATCAAAAGGACAGACCAGGATGCGTGACAGAAACGCTGCTCAGCGGGGTTGTACCTGGCTGGCGGCAGCCACAGCTGAGGGGCAGCGGGAGCCCGGTCCGGGCGGTAGCAGCCGGGCTGTCCTCGGTGGTCCCTTCTGTGGGGCGTCGTCGGCAGCGTGGTTCGCGCTGCTGCTGAGGCAGCCAAGGCCATCCAAGGCTGGAAGTGGGGCTGGGGCTTCCCTGCTCCGGGCAGGCCGGCTCGCACGGATCACTGGAGCCGCTGCAGCGCGGGGCCACCAGAAGAGCGAGGACCTCCAGGCATCATCCCACCATCTCCGGGGGCGGCCGGGCTTCAGCGCTGCGCAGCCCCGCGGCGGCGGCGTGAGGCGGCGGGAGCCCGTGGCCCATGGTGGGGCCGGAGGCAGGCTCTGCCGCCACGCTGTGTCATCTCCAAGCGCTGCTGCCCGGAGAAAGGAACCGGGCTGGGGTTTGCTGCGCCGAACGGCCGGCAGCGTGCTTCGTCGGAAACTTCTCACCGGGGAGGGTCGAAGCCCTGGGAAAACGTTTTTACTGGGGAGTTGGAGTTGGGCTCAGCCTGGCTCCGCCGCCTGGCTCTGCTGCGTTCAGGCGTTGGTGGAGGAGGGGGCTCGGCGCTGCTCTGAACTTCCAGAACCCCGCGGGGGAAGCTGGGGCGGCTGCAGTGGCGGTGGGAGGGCGAGGTCGGCACGCACACGCCGCGTTCCCTCCTGCCGTTAGCCCGGGTTAACGGCTGCGGCCGGGAGAAGACCGTTCCGGGGCCGGCGCCGCGCTGGGCGAGGTCCTGGCAGCCATGGGGCCTCTCCGCCGCCGTCGCCCGGGGAGAAGAGCCGGAGCACTCGCTGGGGTGACGATAGCCAGTTTGCTTTGTTACCTGGGGGGTTTGGTTTTTTAATGCTATACATTTGATATAACTGAAGATCAATTTTAAGAGCTTACAGTAATATATTTTAAGTAATATATATTTTAGTATCTGTAAAAAAACCGACAAAGGATGATTTATGAAGTAGATAAACAGGGTACTGGGAGTACGCAGGCTCTCGGCGAGGCCAAGAATAGTTTTACAGGCAGGAGAACTGAGAAGATTCGGTTTTTTTCCATTAATGCAATAAAAAATGGGAATTCTTAAAGAGAAGCAATCCAGTACTGTTTCCCACAGGCGCTCTTGTTCTGACCACAGGCCTGCAAACGCAGTGCAGAAGATGCTAAACCTTTGTCTGTCTTTTGCCTTTTTAAAAGGGACTTAAATTGGAATAGAGGGTATGTACAGAAAAATCAAGTTGACACCATTTTAAAATGTATTTTTACACAAATAATATAGAAAATCATATTTTACATAAGAATTTTAAGTATTTGAAATATGTATATATATACTGTATGTACTTCATATATTCTTTATTTTACATTGTCAATGTATTAAAAAGTATTTGAGCTGGTTTGGATTTGTAATAATGTTTAAAAAAAAAAACAAAAAAAAAGGAGAGAGGATGGAGTGCTGGAGCACTGCACCACCGCAGCGGCTGCTGCCGGCCCGAGCAGGGAGCAGAGAAAGCAGAGGGGCAGGAGCAAATGGCTCTTGGAAGCGTTCAGCAGTGACGGGGCGTAGAGAACGCGTCAGTGCTGCGCCCCGTTGTGTTTCTGTCAACACTCGGCGTTTTGCCGTGTGCCCACCCAGAGGAGCCCGCGGGGGAGGACAGGAGGGGGAGGGGGTGTTTTACACAAGCACTGCTCCCGTCAGAGCCAAAGGGAACGCTGGTGCGGGAGCTGCTCGACCAAAATACAATCAGAAGCTGCTCCCTTTTGCTGTGCCACTAGAATTTTAATAAATAGCCTGGTTTCTGGTGAGAGCATCTTGGGGTTCTCAGGGGAATTCACAAGTTAGGCTAAAAGTCCAGTGATTTCAAGGAAACGCTATCAAAGCAGGTTTGGTTTGGTTTTTTAAAGTTTTGTAGGAACCGTGGTGAAAATCTCGCTGCAGAGGCGGGTAGATGTTGGCGGCCGTTAGCAGTGGAGTGAGTTCTCGCCGGGAGCGGGATCCTGGAGCTGCTCGTGAGCAGCGGTACCCGCGCTGCGCGCCCTGCGAGAGCAGCTGCAGAGCAGACGGGGCAGCACGGCGACGCCGAGGGAGCGGTCGCGGCGCTGTCGGGATTAAGCGGAGATACGCAGCGCCGTGTGCCGGTTTGCCCTGCCTCCTCCTTCGTGGACCTGTTCACCGGAGAAGGCGGCAAATGCTGCTGGTGCTGGGGGCACCGATTGTGACAGCGCAGAGCCGCCGGCCCAGCCCTGCACCGAGCGCAGATCCCTGCTGCGGCGGGTGGGAGCGGCTGCGTGGCGCAGGGGGCGCGGGGCGCTCGCCCTTTCGCTGGTGCCATTCTGGCTTGGCTGCGTCGCAGGTCAGCGGCGCCGCTCTGCTCGCTGCAGCGAAGAACTGCAGGGATGCTGTGGGCAAGGGAGGCGCCGACAGTTCTCTGTGGCTGGACGAACAGGGGAGGCAACCGAACGTGGGGAAAGACGACGCGTTAACAGTCAAGTTTCAAAGTGCAAATCCAAAGCGTGAAAAGGCGGGAAATTGAGATTTTTTTTTTTTTTTTAATACTGCTACAATTATTACTGGAATCTCTTGAAAAAACAAAAGGTGGCACCCCAGCCTTTGTGAAAGCTTGCTGTGGACAGCGAGGGGGCTCTGTCTCTCTCTAAGCAGTTGCACTATGGGCCGGTCCCACGGTGGGGCTGTGCGGGTGGGGGTGGGTGGGGTCGGTGTCTGCGTGCGCGCACACGGATTTTCGCGAAGCGTACGCAGTGAGGCCAGCCCCAGCTCAGGCTTCTGGTGGCGGTGCACCCTGCAAAGTTACCGCAGACCCCGGACGGAACGACAGCTTTTGTATTTGTTCCCGTATTTAAGACGTGTGGGTTAGACAGAATATACAATAGCAATGTGTTTTGATCTGCTGCACTTTTTAAAAAAAAAAACAAAAAACATTCCTTATTCCCCTGGTACTGCTGCATCTCCCATTCCTTCCTCTCCCAGTTTAAAACTTAAACCCAGTTGGTCTCCTTAGCCTTTCAGTTAAGACTTCTCAGGTGCTGATTACGGATTTTGCATTGGAAAGGCTGGGCCAAGAGTTTCAATTTCTGGAGGCCCTCGTGGCCCAAGCCAGGGCCAGCGTGGCCCACCAGGCACTGGTGCACGCAGTGCACTGCAGGAGCGTTTCCCAGCTGGCACGATTTTACCGGTGCTCTGCGCCCGCGTGCAGCTGAGAGGGACAGGCGTTACCTCGAGCCTCCGGGACAGAGGTTTCGGTAAGAGATTTTTTATCTAGGGGTGTACCAAGGGTACGCCCACAACCGGCGCCTTGCGGTGCCACAAATCCGTGCGATCGTAAACCTGCACCCACCCCAGTCCGTCTGAAAGTCAAATTTAAGTAAGAAACTTGGCGAGGTTTGTACAGAAGAAGAGCAATTGTGGTCCAGAACTGTAACTTCAGGCGCTTACAAACCGCGCGGGCCAGTCCAGCCGAGGAGCAATACGGCAGGACAGACGCGGTCCGTCCGGCTGCGGCTGCGCGTTTTGGCAAAGGTTGTTGTGTCGCTGGGTTTTCCCTCATTTGCTGTGTGAGACTCGGCCATGGCATCTCCCCGGCAGCGGGAGGGATCGGAGCGGTGCCACGAGCAGCCCGTCTCTGCCCCGTCGCGTGGAGCCGCGTGCCCGCAGGAGACGGCAGCACTTGGACCAGCAAAGCCTGCCCTGTGGCTTCTGTCCGCCTGCAGGTTCTGTCCCTCTGCCTCTCCCTTATTCCTGTCATGTAAAACTACCTGCTTTCTCAATGAATGTAAAATACAGTAGTTCTTCAGCACATGGACAAATGTGTATTTTACCTAATGTTTCATTTCCTGTTAAATAAAAAGCATCTGATTTTATGGTCGTTAGTACTGCTAATGTTGATTTTAACAATTACCTGTTGTCTTTCAAGGGATCCTGATAAATGATGCTGAATTACATTATTCTGGCTTCATAAGCCACAGCTATCTGCAAAATTTCTTCCACACATCTGAAAGGGAAAACTTTGATTTAATACTAAACGTTAATAAACACTCTGCAGTTCATCCAAGCTTCACCTTCCGTATTACTCAGGAATCCAACAAAGGAATCAGACTGGAAGGTAGAAAGGGACCTACGCAAACAGTGCAGAGAATTTTACCTTTTTTTTTTAATTAAAAAAAAAACAAATCAAAAACCCAAAAGTGCCCTTTTCTTTACTTACACGTGGTAATCAGCCACAATTTCTAACATCAAAGGGATACAATTAAAAGGGAGTCAGTGTTCAGACAGGAAATTCATCAGGAGAAATTACATAAAAGTTATGAAAGGAATTCAGAAAGTTTTAAACTATTTGAGACCAACACCACGGAAGAATGCCAAATAGATGAGTTCAGGCTGAGGAAAACATGTAAAGTACGGATGCTTAGTGACAAGAAAAGTTCGTGGAAGGAGATGTAACCAGTTGGCAGGCAGTTGCCACCCCAGTAAGCCGAGCAGCCTCCAGCACCATATAATCACTGGGCGTTTAATGGGCCACGGTCCGTCCAGCATCCAGAGAGGCGGCTGGACCGGGGCGCGGCGTGCTCGTACCGCCCGGGGGATGAGGTCTGCGTTTTCCGACTGGCGAGAGCCCTGCAGCCCTCGCTGGTGCCCACGCGCTCAGAATCACACGGCCGTCACCACGGTCAGCCAAACCAGCGCTGCTTCGGCACGCACCAGCAAACTGGCAAGGCCGGGCGCCGTGCGCGCTCGTAGCGCTCTGGGTGGGACATCTGCATGGAGGGCGGGGAAGAGCAAACCTGAGAGCGGCGGGTTTAAGGCGTCGGGAGAAGAATTAAACTGCACCGTCACACCTGGGGATGACAGAAAAATTACATAGAGCTCCTGACCTGCAGAGGCTGTGAAAACCTACGGAGTGAGCTAGACACTAGCCATCAGTAAGTTTAGTTTTTAGAATTTTTGACATCAATACTTCTAAATAAGCCAATGTAAGTAGTACTAGCATGGTTAAGCATACCTGTGTGCAGCTCTGATCAGCCGCAGCCAAGAACAGTGAATTCACGGTGCAGCAGGGTCCAGGAGAGCTTTTCAGTCTGACCAGGGAACAGAGAATCCGCCGCAGAGAGAAACTGAACAACGTGAAGGTGGTTCCTGCTGCCTTTCATAAAAAAAAAAAGAAAAGAGATAAAATAACTACTGGCACTAAAGAAACACCAGCGTAGGATTGGAGTGCTCTGAACAGTGCATGAATTTGAATGCAAGTTAGAAAATTGAATTTTAAGCCCATTTTGCCATTTTGCTAAGGAAGCAACAGCTGTAAGAGGGGGAGGGCATAAAAGATTGTGCCACTGTCTCTCTCCCCGCTCCGCAGCTTTTTCCATGTTTTGCACAACCAGTCTCTGAGGAAAGCTTTGCCCTGGCGATGGCCCTGGTCTGCGCCTGCGGCCCCAGCGCTCGCGGAGGTTTCGCTGCCGGCTGCGCTCCTGCCGCGCGCCCTCCTCGGTTCTCTGGGGGTCCTTCCGACAGAAGCCTTCAGCTCTGTGCTGCCGGGAAAAGCCACACAGAAGGCAGACACGGCCTGTGGAAAACACTGCTTTTTACTCCAGGATAAGGGGAACAGTAAGCTATTTACATTGCGGTGCAATTGCTGACATTGCAAACGCGTCGCCCTTTCTCCAGGCGCAGCTTACCCAACTCCAGGGCTTTTTTCTGTTTTAATTTCTTCTTCACCTCTACTGATTTGGCTCAGCCCTCTCCCATCACACCCACTGAAAAGGTTTTTCTGTCTTGCCTGGCGCTGGTCCAAAACACAGCTGCTTAAATTAAGTGTAGGGAAAGTACGTTGAATGGTCCTAATAGGTATTGTGTTTTTAAAATTCCATTTAATGCTGAATATTTAGTAACGGAAAATAAAATAAAAGGCTGATTCTCTGCTGGAGGACTCTGAATACAGAGCCCAGTAAATCGAAGCGATGGTCACGTTCCAAAACCTGCTGGGACGCCGAATTTGAGCAAAGAGGTACTGATGAACTTTATATTCTGATTCGCCTCCACGGCTGCGCTGAGCACTTCGTGAAGGAAGCGCAGGAAGGCGTAGCAGCAGCCCGCACAGACAATGCACGCGTGCACATCACCCGCAGCGGGACGGGACAGGCAGCAGTGGTTCCAAACATCGTCTCTGAGAAAAAGGAAATCTTAATGCCGGGCCGCAGAACGAGAGGTGTTATTTGTGGGTCCGGGGGAGCGGTTCTTCCCTGAGCACCGCATCAGGATGGCACTGACCTGGAGTCTGGGACCTTGTTTTGGGAACCAGAGTTCGGGAATGAGCGGGCCAGGAGTCCAAAGAGCAGCTGAACAGCTCTGCACGGTAAATAAGCCCGACAGGGAGGGCTGCTGTCCAACTGTCGGAAGAGAAAGCCTAAGGAACGTCGCAGCAGTCTAGAAATAACTGGAAAGGGGAAGGGAGTCAAGCTGCTCAACATCCAGTGGAGGAAGCACAAAGAGCAGGGCAGAAGTAACTCCAATGGTAATTTCCCGCTGCAGTAGATCACGGGGGAGATTATGAATTTTCCATTGCCAGAAGATTCGTAAGCCACATTTGACAAACGTGTTACGGGGACGTGTTCACGTTATGAGACAAACACGACGGGCACGGTTGTCTTGCCACGGGACAGAAAGAGGTCCATTCAAGACGTACTTTGTGTGCACCAAGAACACGACACTCCAAGCAACTGGGATGCTCTTCTACTGCAACACAAAATTAAAGAGTGCTATGAACCTTCTACATCTACAATCATCTGCTTTTGGGATTGCGTTTGTTCCTCTTAACGTCTTCGTGACAGCCCCAAAGTGCAAATTCACCCTTGTGCTCAGATCTGAGCACACCTGACATCAGCTGAGGCTTCCTCCTGTGTTTGTGTTGTGTTTGCAATGGGGTGGAACGGCGTATGATGGCACTGAAGCAGAAGATCTCAACAAGAAGGAAAATATTTCCTATGCCAAATTTCATGTTATTTTTAAACTAGTGCCACTACTCTGGAATGCTAAGTACATTCTTCTGACAAAAACTTATTTCAGAATTGTATCACCAAAGCACATTCCTACAGAAGAATGTCTTCAGCCTCTTCTGGTTTTTTATGTAGCGTTTCTGCATCCAAAAGAGGAACACCGTGTTTGGAATCACCAGCTCCCATCTGCTTATTCACCATTTGAAGAAAAGCACACTCTGAATTAAGGAGTACCTGTGGAGTCTTACCCTCCTCTTGCTGCACACATCTGTTGCCCACTGTCGCGGTTCAGCCCCGCTCGGCCCAGACTGCGCCGTCCCTCTCACTGCCCCCGCCCTCCGAGAGCACAGGGGAGATGGTGCAAGGAAAACGGCTCGAGGTTTGAGATAAGGACAGGGAGAAATCCTTAAAGTTACCGTTACGGGCAAAACAGACTCAGCTTGGGGAAAACTATGCATTTATTTCTAAAACTAGCAGGAGAATGAGACAGGGAACAAGATAACCTCCTCCACCCCTCCCTCTTCTCGAGCTCGACATTATCTCTGCCACCTTCCCCCCGAGCGGCACAGGGGGAAGAGGGAATGGGGGTTGCAGTCAGTTCATCACATGTTGTTTTACGCCGCTGCTTCATCGTCGGGGGAAGAACTCCTCACATTCCTCCCCTGCTCCAGCGTGGGGTCCCTCCCACGGGCCACAGTCCTTCGTGAAACTGCTCCGGCGTGGGTCATCTCTTCCACGGGTGCAGCCCCTCCAGAACGGCTGCCCCAGCGGGGCCTCCACGGGCCACAGCCACCTCCAGGCACCCGCCTGCCCCGGCGTGGGGTCCTCCCCGGGCTGCGGGGGGATCTCTGCTCCTCCGTGGGCTCCCTGGGCTGCGGGGGGATCTCTGCTCCTCCGGGGGCTCCCCGGGCTGCGGGGGGGTCTCTGCTCCTCCGGGGGCTCCCCGGGCTGCGGGGGATCTCTGCTCCTCCATGGGCTCCATGGGCTGCGGGGGCACAACCTGCTCCACCATGGGCTGCACCATGGGCTGCAGGGGAATCTCTTCTCTTTTTTTTTTTCTGTTTTCCCCTTCTTAAATCCGTTATCGCAGAGGCGTTATCACGGGACATTCTGCTCCCAATCAGCTCGGCCTTGGCCAGCGGTGGGTTCACCCTAGGCCCGGCCGAGTCCACCGAACAGAGGGGAAACAACTTCCAGCAGTTTCCTGCAGAAGCCACTGCCACAGCCCCCCTCACTGAACAAAACCACAACACCCACAAAGCATGGAGAATTTGTACGCACACAAACTGAAGGGAGAATGCATTTTTAACATCCTGCTGCTATACGCCGGTATTTTTAAGCTGTAAGAACGGGAAGCAGCTGAAAGTGGCAGCAGGGCGTTTCGAGGCATTGGTGCTTTCTTCGTATTTATTTCTCGAGCGTGGCATTTTCTCTCTCTCACAGGTTCGAACCAGTACGCTGGTACACAGATGTGAGGTGAAGGGTTCTCCAAGTACTTGTTATACCTGGTCCAGAAAACAAAGCAGCAGCAGCAGGAAAAAAAAGCAACTTACTGAAAAATCATACATTTTACATCGGTGATGGTAAATCTGATTGTCAGTCATACAGGCTGGTTTAAAGGGTGTCTCAC